>CATKHJ010748460.1:0-25740 GCA_949750685.1 Vernicia montana
GGGCTCCGTTCTCTCTTTTTTTTTTTTTTTTTTTTTTTTTTTTTTCTCTCTCTCTCTCTCTCTTCGTTCTGCTCTCTCCCTTACCCGATCAAACAAAGCATCTGATTGGTCCAAAATGGACCAATCAGACAGCAAGACTCAAATAAAAATTCCTTTTTTTATATAATAATAATAATAATAATAATAATAATAATAATTACTACTTTAAACTTAAATAACCAAAATAAAAATCAATATTTTCTTAAAATTTTCAACTAATCTTTTAATAAATAAACTATTATAAATCGAAATATAATTTATAACCTCATAAAATATTTTGATTTCATGAAATGTCGATTGTACCAAATTTTTTATTATTTAAAATATAAATATAATAAAAAATAATTAAATAACATATTTTTACAATAATGCTAATAATTCAAATTTCTATTAAATATAAATATAATAAGTCGAATTAAATAATTATATTTCCATACAAAAAATAAAAATTTTAAAAATAATTAAAAATTCAGGTTATTACAATAATAGTTTTCAATTATGAGTTGGGCAAAAACTAGAGATGTCAAGTTTTGACCTTATTGAATCTATCTGTTTTAATTTTACTTGCAACTTGTGTTAGAATTTTTGTGAAACTCGAATAATCTAAATCTGTTGAGAATCAAGCCACACAATACATTGACCTAACTTGAATATGACTTATATGAGAGAGAGAGAGAGAGAGAGAGAGTAGCAACTCACTTGTCAAATAAACTGGCTAGTCTTGAAAATGGATGAAGAGAGATCAAGATATTTTATGGTATTTTGACAAGATATTTTATTTAGCCCCATAACTTAATTTTTATGTTTAACCCTTCTAACTTCGTGATTTTTTTTTATCCTTAATTTCTTATTCTTTGAGAGAGAGAGAGTGAAAGAGAGAATAACAACTCACTTGTCGAATGAACTAGTTAGTCTTGAAAATGGATGGAGAGACAGGATATTTTATGGTATTCTAACAAGATATTTTATTTAGCCCCCTAACTTAATTTTTATGTTTAACCCTTCTAACTTAATGATTGTTTTTAGAAAAAATTTTAACTACTCTTGGTGTAACTATTTTTATATACACAAAATCAATCACTGATTAGTATTTTAAAATTTTGTTACGAATATGCCCATTATTTTGCAAAGTGTAAAAACGTCAATATCTTTTTTACACCCACATATAATTCTCCTGTTAGACTTAGTGTATAAATCAAGTGTAGCTAAGTCTTTACTTTTTTTTAATC
Source organism: Vernicia montana (assembly GCA_949750685.1). Classification (NCBI taxonomy): domain Eukaryota; kingdom Viridiplantae; phylum Streptophyta; class Magnoliopsida; order Malpighiales; family Euphorbiaceae; genus Vernicia; species Vernicia montana. The sequence goes on from CATKHJ010748460.1 coordinate 1,269, forward strand.
CTTAATTTCTTATTCTTTGCATATTTTGCTCTTTTAAAATTTTTATTTTTATTCTCTAATTCTCTAATTTTTATTTTTATTTTTATTTTTTACCTTTAAATTTTTTTTCTCTTTTTTATATTTAGCTCCCAATTTCATGATTTTTTTTTTATTTTTAACCTTTTTATTTTTTTGTTATTTATTAATGAGATGAATTTTCGTCACCTCACTTAAATTCCTAGTTTTGCCAGATACTGCTAGGTGTTTGTTTTTGCTTGATTTTGTTTTGAAAAATTCTGATTATAAAAAGAAGATGCTTTGATTTTGAATTTTTCCATTTTGGGTGTTAGATAGTTGATAATAATTTGTGGGTGTTATTTGAGGCGAAGATATAAGGTTTGAATAGGAAAAAAAAAAGGGATAAAGAGACAAAGATATAATTGTTGGATTGCTAAATTTCTGTTGTTATTTTTGAATATATTATTTATTTTTGTTCTTGTAATTGATTGTTGATTCTATATTGGATTTGAATGATGGTTATCATTTGGATAGGGGAGATGATGAGTTGCAAATACGTATTGAGTTTTTTTTTTTTTTTCAATTTTTTTTAAAGTATTTAACAATTACAATTAGGCTTTTGTACAATGACCAGACTTATCACGCCCTTTTAACACACGTTTTTTAAACTCGTTAATAATTGTTAAATATAGATCTTTAATGTGTGTAAAAATAAAAATTGGAGGGTTTAATGAATACAAATAAATATATTTAGAGGTTCAATACACAAATTAGAGAAAGTTTAAGGGCTTCAAGATGCGTTTTGCCTATATATTTAGTGTATGTAAGTCATTAATTTTATAGATTGTTAGTGTCACATTCCACTTTTGGTATGGACGGTCCTAGGGCATGAGTAGACATATGTCACCGAAAACTCATAGAACCCAACTCTTTTTAGACTATCAATGTAACTCCGGTGGCATACCGGCAGCACAATCACATTTCTCCAAGATCAAACCTGTAAAAACAATAAAACACTCCCAATATTACTGCCTTATATCCTCAATTCCATTTAAAGCATAAGTTAACTCACAATCACCATTACTCATTATACTCCATTTATTAGTTTATATTCATATACCATATCACACTTATGTTTGATTATGTATCATGAAGTTACTAGATAATACCATTGTACGTCATCACATATAATCATATTTACAAATTCTTATTATACATTTCTGTAAAATATTTACATAACCAGTTCAAAATATCGGCTAAACCTCCAACGGCAAGTGAAGTAAAATACTTGCGCTGTGTATCCACTAACCTAAAAAAAATAAGGAAAAATGGGTGAAATTCAAATTTCAGTAAATATATAATAAATAATCTGGCACAACAATTTGGATGTATGGATATGATTATTGACTCAATGGATTATCATAATAAACAGTCAACAAATTCTCAAATCAATACAATTGAAAGTTCAGCAGAAATTATAATCAATTTCCTGTGAATTAAATTCACAGATCTCATATAAATAGTACTGCGAGACTCACATATTTTATGTTACATATTAAGGCACTAGGTTAGCTAGACCCTGTGATTAAGGTATTCAAACACCTCATAGCAATGTTTAAGTCACTGTGCACAGAGTTCGGTGATTCTCTCACCGAAAGAAGGGAATTTCTGCTTTTTGGCTTACTTCAAGATTCAAGTCAAATAGAATATTTCACATATAGAGAATCAATTTCACATATAGAGAATCAATTTCACATATAAAGGATCAATTAGGGTTTGAAGTTATAAAGGTGAATTATCAAATTCAAAGTCGCATAATCAAGTACAAGTCACATATACAAAGTGAAATGATTATGTGCCGGGAAATTTAATATATACTCACATTTTCTTATTATATTCCAAAGTATGAGTATTCTTTTTCTATTCCCTCGTCACCAAATTCTTCTTCATAAAATTCCTCTTTGCCTTCAACATATTACAAAATATTTACGTAAATGTTAATTTCACATAATTACATTTATTTACTTATTAACTTAGAAGATTAATTCATAATTACTATTTTTATGCTAATCTATACTCTAATTGATTCAATTCCAAATCTAGTCACTCCTAACACATTCCCCTTCATCATTTTCAAAATTTAATTCCGTTGAGTTCCGGTAATTTTCAAAAGTTATTTTCTAAATTTTTCTAAATCCTGAATCCTAGGTTTCACAGGAGTTTAGTACACTCTTTTGACTATAACTCAAGCTACAAAACTCCATTTGATATAATTATTTTTTTTTCAATAAAACTAAACTCATAAGGGTACATTTCATTAGTTTTGATCTCCATTTGTTTTTGCCTCTAAAGTTATCCAACTTAAGGGTTAATATAAGAAATTTTGCCAATCTAGTTACCCTGTCACAGCTGAGAAATTTTTATATATCTCCCAATATATTTTGAATTTTGCTCTGAAATTTTTATATAATCTAAAAGATATATCAAAGTACATTTCTTATGTTTTATTCATCTTAAAATTTCTATCATAAGATACCCGAAACTGACCTCAAAATTTCTAGAATCTCAAGGTAGGTATGCAGGAAACAATTTTTTTTTTTGTTCCTATATCTCCAAAAATAACAATAATTAGCTTAAACTTCCTCTAGAGAAATAAACAAAATACATAAATATACAATTTTGATGTTTTGACTTTCCTCAAATTCGTACTCCAATGAGTTCAATTTTCCTTCTCAAGTTCCAGGACTTTCCAAACCCTAAATCTGTCTTTTTTTACTTCTTGTTTCATTCATTTAATTTTTTCATTTCTTACTCCTTTCCACCAAAAATACTTCAATTAAGTATTTTTCACTTATCAATTCATCTTTTCTAAACTTTAAAATCTTATTTCTCCACCACTAATTTAATCAACATAACCACACAATCAACACCATATCATAATCAATATCATCAAACAACACACATGTATTTATAGATGGAAAGAACTAAATCAATTCATACTCTTACCTTAAAAATCCTTTTCTTCTTCTTCTTCTTCTTTCCTTTGCTATCTCCTCCTTTCTCTCTTCTTTTCCTTAGCTAAATTCTTATGAAATAAAGATAATGAATTCTTATCTTCCATCTTACTCATTTTATATTTTTCTTTTCTTTTTCTTTTATTTAATTGACATGCAATTTTGGCCCAATCCCTATCCTCTACTTTTTCTAGCAGATTTTCTGGCCATTTTTTTTTAATTTTTTTATTTGGGTGATAAATAGTCAACTTATGATGTCATCATTTCTTAATTTTTACAATATTGTTATTTTTAATCTTTAATTACTCTATTATTATCTAATAACATTTTTAATCACTAATTTAGGTTTCTAATATAATTTTTAATCTTTTTCCCATCAATTTCCTTTAGGCTAGAATTTTCTAAGATTTCAAAAATCGAAATTCGTCAGTTATGCGCGTAGCGTATTGATTTTACTTAGATTTATTCTATGCTTAACTTCAACTTCATTTTCGAGTTTCATCACTTCTAACATCCTCATATTTGCCCAAATTATCCAAATAAACTATAAAAATCCATTCCAGGGTTGGAAATTTGTCAATTCATTCTAAAAGCCTCAATTTCCAAACCCCGTATCCTTTTTAGGACTTTGGTTTCTAACTTCATATTTTCTACCTTTTTTTTGTTATAAACTATGTTATTACTGTCTATTAATATTTTTAATACCATCTTTAGAGTTTCAATATCCTATTTAATAACATTTTCATGAATTTTCCTTGAATTGATATCAATGAAAAATTGCGGAGTCGAAGTCCGTCGGTTTCATGCTTAGTATATCGATTTCCAAACTCATGCTTAATTTAAGGTTATGAACATTTTCCTTATATTTTCTCCTTCAATTCCTTCATCTAACTTAGTTCCAAATTACCTACAAGTCTCTGACGACCTAGGGATACCTGGGATGTTACAACAATTTTTCAAATTTGTAAGGTTATTTTATATTTGGTATATATACCAATTCAATGATATAATAATATTTAGAGTAAAAAAGGGTATTAATGTTTTTTTCACTTGGTAAAGAATGGATATAAGAATTATATTGATTAAATTTCACTTCACCTATTGGTTTGGACATATGAGACGAGTATACATCAAGTGTAGATAAAAACTTTTCCATTTGAAGAGTTATATTTTTCACATAATTTTCTAAAATTAAAGAATTCATTACTTTTCTAATTAAATGAAAATCGAATTAATAAATATCTAATTAAAAATCGAATTAATAAATATCTAATATTTTATTTGGTTCGGACAACTATTTAGTTTTTCTGTTAAATTTTCGATTAATTTAAATGGTGAATAAACATTTTAATTAGTGAATTATATTTAATATTAGGGACTAATTAATAATTTACCTTAAATGTCAAAGACCAAATTGTAATTCACTCATGTTTGATTAATAGAAAAAATTTAACAGAACTAAATATATTGATAAAATGAAATATTAAATTAGGTTAATCAAATCTTAAGAAGTAAATAGTATTTTTTTTTTCCAGAGAAGAAGTAAATAGTAATTAATATTTATTTTATTATTTTTTTAATATGAAGTAATCAGCCTCTTCCATACGCACATCATGTTTAAAGTAAGAAATACAGGGCACCATTGAACCTATGGCCTATAAGATTAAATCGCAAGTAACTTTTACACAAAATTTTCATTCATAATTACCTAAAAAGTTAGTTTAAAGTTAATGAAAATGAAAATAATTAATACAACAAGATTAATAAAATAATTAATGTTGCAGGAAAGGGATTCAAGAAAGAATAAAATTCAGATTATATAACTCAAAAACAAAAACTAAGCTGAGGAAAGAAGTAACAAAGTATTTCTTTTCAGCATTGTATTCTGTGACAGTTTACATTGACAGCATTTTATTCTCCCTCAGCAGAAGTGGACTGCCAAGCATACTTTTGACAAAAATTGATTCCTCCAATACCACAAAGCAAGTAGTAGCAAAAAACAAGAAAGCAGAGGAATGGAGGTTATTTTGCTACTAGCAAAGCATCGTCCTAAAAATATGTACTCAGAACTAAAATTTTTGAATATAGATTAGTCTATTTTAATGCTGTACAAAATCTAATTCACTTGACTGCCTGAGTACAGTAACAGTGAAAAATTGGAAACAGTCAAAGCTCTGCTCTATACAAACTTATATGTATTGCCTTCATATCATATGCCCTTCCAATCAGACCAGAAATGCATCAAAATGATGCTCCTCGGAGCCAAAAGGCGGCGAAACTTTGTTTCACTAATTCTTGGAACAGGTGCGGATGCGAAGGACATATTATCCTTTACATAAATATAAAGTTCCATTTGCATGACTGGGATCTATCGCTTAGGAGCATTCTTTCCTGAAATGCAGTATAGCATTAAACAATCAGTGAAACTTAATATGTGGAATTATGAATGAATCATTACAATTTAGAAGTTAAACATCATCATGCAAGATTTTCCAATCAGGATAACAACACGCATACAATTTTCAACTTGATTCGTACAAATGAAATCATTAAAAAAAGAAAAAGAAAACACTGGTATTGTCTCCACCAATAGTTTTTAAAATGAGAAAAAAATGGAAATCCAAGTAATACCATTTATAATTGACTACATTATTATAAAAAAAAAATTGAAAACCCAGATAAAAAATATCTAATTCCTAGACTCATCTAATGAAAAACAAAACAAACCTCGTTTCCCACTAGTTAAGTTTAAACATATTTTCAGCACCAAATAGAATAAAGATTCTATTGACAATAGAAGAATACCTGTACATTTGGTTCCAGTTTTCAGGTTGTTTTCACATTGAACCCGTTCCAAATGTCGAGAAATTAAGTCATCCAATTTCACCAACCAGAGAGCAAGTGCAGATGATGTTTGAGGCATAGTTGGAAACAATGCAATAACTTCTGTAAAAGTATTGGAATCTTGAGCAACACTACGTTGACATAACCAATCCTCATTAATTGCAGCAACAAAATCAGCAACAACCTGCAAAAGTAAATTAAGATGTTTTGTCAGTAAAAATTGACAATACCTCCAGCATGGGACACAGAGAAAATAGATAGACCTAGAATCATACTTCTTCAAACAAAACTTGAACAAAAACTATCGAGATAATATGAAAATAAACCTGCAAAAGCTCTGCCAAAGATGATGTTCGTCTGAGCCGTTTGACCCACAACCTATGAGCAGACTTTGTCCAAGCACCCAGCAAAGCATCTTCAGGCATAGCTGACTGTATGTGATTTCAGAGAAGAGATTGGTGAATAAAAGACAACAGCAGCAAATTGGAACACAAAATAGTACATAAGATTTTATCTACATGTACCACTATAGGCATGCAAAATAATATCTTATTGATGGGAAAACATCATTAGTAGAGACAAGTTTTGGGAGAATCATGAAAGTCTTAACCAATAATTCAGGTTGCCTGCAGAAGTCTATTAGAGCACCTGAGTAAAAACAGTACCATCCTATCCTTGATAATCAATAAGTTACTATTTTCACTGTATTCTTGGTGCCTTCCACGAAACCATACTACTTTAAGTGCTGTGGTCATTGGACTTTATGTGTGACCTGTGCTTTTTTTTAGTAAAGCAACCTTTTGCGCAAGGTGCTCATGTATTGGATAGGTTACTTTTGATTGGCATTGGAAACACATCACATTATTGCAAAGATGGCTGTCAAGAACATAGAGGAGGTAAGGTGGGCAGTTGAGACCTATTATGGGATATACAATGCATAACAGATATATGATCATTACACTTCAACCGGGTTACAATTTTGAGGATGCGGTACTCATTGGCGAACATTTGGAAGTAGGAATTGTTGGTACAGAACAATAAATGGACTCAGCAGCAGTTTGAAAAGTTGACCTATTTGGGAATCTCCAGTAAAATAAAAATAAAAATGAAAGATCTTCCTTCTAGAAGAAAGAAAAGCAAAATTTGATAGTATGATAGAAAGAAATTTCTTTCTGGAGTTTTATCAACAGTTTACTTGTGTAGGTGGAGATCCAGTATTTTCTGAATCCTTATGTAAGGAAATAGGCTCATGATTCGACTTTGATCGTTATGGACTGGTACCAAGATATAGACAAAAAATGAAAATTTTACTTTGAATTCCCCATTTTTTAGAGAGAATCCAAAGATAACTCGAAGTTTCAGATTATCTTTTTCCTGCAACAGATTCTGGGGGAAAAGCGTTTCTTCAGTGATTATTGATTTCCTCCACTTTTGAAGCAATATTCACAATTTAAATATGTTTTCCAAACATGCAATAAAACACTGGTTAATTTCATGGCTATTCAGAGTGATTTTCCAGTCGAAATTTGATAGGCATATTCATAAGCACTTGTTACTATATACAGATTACTTTGACTCTCCAATAAAACTTCGGTTACTCAAGTTGCTTGGACCATACAAGATAAACTTCAGTTATTCAAGCACTCCTCAATGTTTAGATCAACTTAGAACTGCCCTATTTCAAAATACTTCCCACATTATGTTCAAGCAAGATACTCACGAAACAACATTCATAGGTTGGCTTGGTAACTATAAGAAAATGCCTTGATCAGGCAAATGCCATTTTCTGTACAGGCTGGGTTCTGGAGGACTCATATGTAGGGACCGTTTTGATTTTTTAACAAGACTTGGTAAGTCAAAAATAGTCGAGCATGAAACTGAACTAGAGGCATAAAACAGAGAATAATATGTACAAATCTTTTTCATTCATGTCAGAGACGAAATAGTATCCTGATCTTCATGTTTCGCTTGTATATACCACAGATGCTCAGTATACATACAGACAACACAAGCATAGATATATCCAAGCAGTAATAGAAAGAATTACTCAATGAGAGCGCACCTCAATTGCATGAACTGCAGCTTTCAGTGATTGCAACTGTGATGACAGAACTTTATGTTTTGGAAACCTTTCATGGTCTCCTCTCCCCCTACATGTGGCTGAGTGGACAGCATATCTTTCTTCAAGATCAAAATCAAGTTCAAATGTTGTATGGCAATGTCGACAATGCTTCTCATCTCTCCAGTACAAATCATGGCAAGTTTCACACTTAGTTAGTGATTCAAAATAAGATCTTTTACTGCTTTTCACAGAATTAAGAACACAGTAAAAAGAATTCCATATCCATGCATCAAACTCTTGAAGACGACTCCATTTCCGGTTTTCTTCTTCCTCCTTCCCTGTTTCAAGAATTATTGCACCACATGGAGGTGAAGGATCTTTCATGACTCCAGACAGGCTTAGGTTGTTGTCGACATCAGACACAGGAGAAGCACTGTCTTCTCTAACTATTTCCAACTCAGATTGATTTGATTGTGTTAAGCTTCTGTTTTCAGCACTATTTAACATGCTATTTGACATCTCTTGACAGAGAAAAGTTTCCCGCTTCTCCAAAGATTCAATAAGGAGAGCCTCTCGTGTTCCCCTGTCATCCAGAACTGACAACAAGGCACGCAAAGCCTGCAGTTGGATCAGCATGCACAAGCACAAAATGGTCAATGTCAAAATATATATATATACATATACATAATATATGAAAGAGAGTGACAAAGTAATCATTTTTTTGTACACAAGTGCAATCCAAAGGTACAACATTCATAAAATTGAGCAAGGGTTAATGCAAGGATACCTCTTCAGTATCAACCACCTCCCAGTGACCATCTTCAGAAGATTCAAAATAAACTCTTTTATGACCAGGGTCATGTGAATTACAAGGGCCTAAGAAAAGCCAATATCTATTGTACCTACGATCAGAACCCAAAAAGATTGATTGCATTGGGTGCAAATTGACCCCATCTTCTGTCTCTATCATGTATTTCCCTTTGTCAGAGGACTTCTCCCTTTCATTAAACTTTAGGATTGACAAAGAAGAATCAATAGGGCGAGATGTCGATGATGCATATGGTACTTTTGGATCGTTTGTTTGTCCAGTGTGAACCCAGGATGGCCTGGGCAAATTAAGTTGCTTTGATGATCTCTTTATTTTTGCTCCTGAGCCATAATGAGCCACGTTAGGAGTAGATTCAACAGTGGATCTTGTTGCATCCTGGAGAGGGAAAAAAAAGGTAGAGTGAAATATCAATTGCTAAAGAATAAATTAAACGTCATTTCTAGATTAAATAATAAAAAGTCTGATAGTCTGAAAAGCTGTCCTGAACAGCAAAGTCTTTACAATCATAATTATTAATTACAATAGTTAAGAAGGATAATTAAAATTAGTGATACAAATGTGACGATAATGACATGCCATGTCAGAACAAATAAAATGATTCAGTTAAATGGGATATTGGTGTACTAAATCAACATATACAACATAGTTTGTCAAAAAGTAACAATTCCAAAAAAGAATGACATGATATCCGCTTGCAAAAATAATCGCTGGAAATTTCATTAACAGAATGATGGAGAGAGAACAAAATAAAAAGAAGAATCAGAAAGAAGTTAGAAGTGAATCCTCAAAATCCTAACTATGCTAAGCCTTTTTAATATTACCTCCATTCTAATACTGGATCCAGCACTGAGGAGATCAATCAATGCCACTAAAGCATTCAACTTTTCTTCAATGCTTAAATCTGAATATTCACCTTCCATAAGTCCTAGCAACCACACTTCTCCTGGATGGCTCTCATCAATTTCATTGTTAACTGTCAGCGTGTTATTTTTAGTTTTATGACAGTTAATATGCTTAGGTTTTTTTGGATTGGAATTATCTGATTCACACTCAGAATCACTGCTGCTACATGTTCTGCTATCGTTGAAGTCATCATGAACACTCCCAGAGTCCTCAGTATCAGATTGAAAATCATTGTCTTCCTTTGAAAGAGTACTGATGCGCAGACGATAAGCAGATGGTGAGATCTTTTCAAATAAAGTAATATCACTTGAAAGTGTAGAACTTATTAGAAGTTCCAGATCCTCCGTTGAGTTAGAAAGACTTAATTCAGCAATCTTCAAAACAAAAAATAAAAACTCATCATTACAGGTAAGTGGAAACTTAATATACATTCAGTGCTGACAAAGAGGACAAAATAGTCTATCAGAGTCTCCTTAATTAACTTACCTGCAAAGAATTTGCTAGGTCAGAAACTTTCAATCCATTATTTCCTCTCTCTGCCAAGAGTTTAAACAGTTCTCCCTTTAATGTTCCAGGACGTAGGCCATACTTCACCATGAGGCTCATCTCCTGAGGAAAAGAAATGTTAGGTCCCCTTCAGTGTTTCATTTTTCTTACAATTGTTGCATATAAAAATTGACAGCATAAAAAACTACTACATGATATTGAAAATGAGAAAAAAAGATCAATATAATATGGACACTGTAACCTAATTAAATAATAGTACCTTGCTAAGGGCTTGCCTACGAAATGCACCATGCCTTGAACCAAAACCAGCTGCAACCAAGACTTGGCGCAATATTTCAGTCCATGTAAGAGGATTGAGAGACTTCTTCCAAAAATCGATAATAAACTCTTGATCTTCAACCTGCCAAAGCAAACATCAATAATAGCATAAAACTGTTATGGTTTCTTATTATAATAACAAGAAAATGGAGATTGCTTTTTGTAAACCTCACCCAGGGTCTTTAGAGAAAAAGAAAGAAGGGTAGGTACTTTGGCAAACAAAAAGAAATAACAAAGCATATGCAATCCACAGAATGTGTGATCATAATATTTCTTCACCACAATATTCATAATGTGATCATATAATATCAAGAAGGGTCTGCATAGGCCCACAAGAAAGAATTATGGGGATTTTCCGAGTCAAAACCAATTTCCACTCATTAATTAGGTGTCAATAGAATATTGTGTACACACTATGCAGTAGATCGGAAGGTACAGGAAAATAAGAACATGAAAACATCACTTATAACTTCATTATTTGAAGATGTTTAAAGAGTTTGACTTCATAAGGTGTGAGATTCCCATACTTATACAGAATCCTCAGACATGTTAGGTTACATCAATTCCTGGTTTAGTTTATAAATGGAACAAAGGAACATTAGAATGGTCTAAGCTCTTGAATATTCTGCCAAAAAATAATGAAAAAAAAAGCATTGAGATAATTATGAACCCTCAAAATCTCTCAACTTTCAAATGCATCCAAGTCAGTTTTACAGCTTGGAAACAATCTTTTAAACAGAGAATAAACCCACATGCACATAGTACAAGTTCTGAATGCTAGTGAATGCCGTTTGAGTAATTTAAATGCTTTGCAAGATTTATAAAGGCAGTTTGCCTTCAATTGTCATCTACAGGTGCCACAGTTATCCCTATGCAAGCAAACGCAATTTCAAAAGTCTTCACTGATTGTCATGTATGCAACAACTTGCAGCTCAAATATACTAAAAATATAGAACTAGTTGCAGAAAGATGTCTAGTGAGACTAACATAAAAATTATATCTTTAAGAAACATATAGAGTGTACCCAACAAAAACCACATCAAAAGTTTGGGAAGCTAGTTTTACCAGTTTTATAATCTTACTAATACTAACATCCAGAATCTCATCAAAATATTTATCAAAATTCAAAATAGATGATGTAATGTTATAATTCAATTCCCAAAAAGAAGCATATTAAAGAAAAGGAAGAAGCATTTGTCATTTGAGTCCAATGAAGAAACTTCAATTCATATCCCAATAAATAGCAAGGCATATAAATTACTTAGATCTATACTTTGTGTGTGTGTGGAAACTGGAAAAAATACCATGAATGCTTCAAATAAATTAAATTAACAATAACCTCTTAAATTTAATAAGTTGGGCTTTCATTCAAACAAAACAATAAAGAGGAGATCACAGATCATGTAAATGTCGCACAAAAATAGACTTCTTTTGCTGGCATGCTTCAGTTTTGCACTCAAGGAAAAAACTGCAACAACTAGAAATAGAAAATTTTCACAGAAAGGATACCCATCATAAACTAAATTGACGTTAATGGCTTACAGCAGCGGAGTTATATGCTCACCGAATGAAGAAGTGCAAGAAACTTGCAAGATATACTCAATTGGGGCAGAAATTCACTACTAATCTCTGCTTCAACATCAGATAAAAGAAACTTCAGAAGGGCCACATGAATTTTTCCAAGTAACAAAGAATCCTGAAAGAAGTATACAGAAAAATGAATCCAACAAAGAGACATACAAATGCCACCTAAAACAAAGTGGAGGAAAGGAACAAACATAAAGACAAGCCAAGTAAAAGATATGATCTGGAATTAACCTTATCATGGAATGCTTGGGCAAACTCATCAAGAGTGAAGGAGCAAAGATCAATCGCAATAGAATAAGTATAAAGAAAATGGAAAACCTGCAAACAACATGCCAGCATAATATCAGTAAGATAATTTTAAAAACTTGTAAGGAGAATAAGAAAAGGGGGAAACTAGGAAGAAAAAATAATAATAAAAGAATACTGCATAACATTCTCTTGGATCCCATCTTAGAGAGTATGTAGCAGCAAAATGAATAAAATTGATTTTTCTAGATCCTATGTCCTCCAACAAGCGAAGAAAGAGAGTAATCATAACAGTAAAATCATTAGAAAGATAATTTAATGGTAACCATTATGTCTTCACATATTAAATTTTGAAAAATATTAAGCATTGATGAACTCATCAAACATAGAAGAAATCAATCAGATTAGAAGGCAATTTAGCTAATTAGAGTTCTGTCAAATATGATCCTTCAAGCAGATATAGTTAGGCATATTAATAGACATACTACAAATATGTAATTTAAGAATCAATAACCATGTCATTCATGTATGACACATACTGCATCATGCACTGAATCAATAGTCATGTTCTATGCACCTTAAATAGTTTCTTCACGGTCTCTGGAGAGGAATCCCAAGGTTGCTTTGCAAATGGTTGCTTCATCTGAACAGAATTTGGAGGAAATTTTGGAAGCAAATCTGAAAGACCATGAATTTGCAGTTAAAGGAACTCAATATACCTTGCATACAATAAAATGCAGGCAAATTTGTTCAAGCATTCAAAAGTACACATAGGATCAAACAAACCTTTACAAAGGGAACAACCATGCAGTCCGTTGGTTGCACAATGATCAGAACATGTAAGCGGATTTGGTCCGGCTTGTAACTCTCTCAGCTCCAGCTCTTCATCATCCACTAGCATTGCAAATTGATTGATGCGTTCCTGAGATATTACTCCTTCCAAAGAAAGTTCACATTTCTCCTTGCGGGGCTGCTTCTGGAATTCATCTCGTTTAGATTCGACCTGTAAATAACAGGCAAATTTATGTTGCCACACAAGCAAACCTAAACCGCACCAATGGAACAACAGAACTATCATTACCTCTTTCCGTTTAACCGGAGGCTTCCTCTTATGGTGTGTTTTATTTTCCAACCTTCTCTGTTTCTGAAAAGAGAACACACAGTAAGCAGTGTTTCACAATAGCTCAAATTTAAGATTCATCAGACCCCACAAATATTTACCCAAGGATAGGATACAAGTGCAAATATTCATCAAGAGGAACAAAAAACTCTAGGAAATACACACTAGACTAACCATTAAAGATACCAGCGGTCGTCTTTTCTTGTTCTGATTTGGAGGTTTTCGTGATACAGGAGTTGATATTTGAGGTGCTATTTCTCTATCAGGAAAAGGAACTCCTGTAGGAAAATTTCCACCATTTGGATTTGTTGCCCGCCATACTGTCATCAAACCCTTCCCCATACCATGTTTTTTTGCTTGAGCACTATTACTGTTATCCTGACAATTCAAGAAGCCCTGCTTTGATACCAAAAAAAAAAAAAGCATAATTAATGTGAAAACCTTTATATACGATGTCCTAAGGTAGAAAAATATTTTCATAACAACTCAACAATGTTATGCCTATTAGATATTATTCCAGTACCTTTCTTCTTTTGTTTGCTCTTTGGTTCTCGTGGCAAGCAGCACTAGAATTTCTGGTATCTAAATTTCCAAGGACAGTATGAGTACCACACCATGATATAATGGAGCAAATTAGAAGAGAAAAAAAAAGAAGTAAAAATAGTAAAACTAGTCACAAAGTTTATTGAAGTTCTCCAAAGAAAATGAGAAAGGATGACTGTAAAATGCAACAGGTCACCACATTACTCAATTGCTTACACATTAATCCACAGCACAAAATCCCAATACAATGGTTTTTTCTGCATTTTTCCATCTCTTGTGAACAAAAGAAAACTCTGATTCTCTATCATAACAAGTAAACAAAACATCCTAATAATAGTAATAATTTCAAATAAGCAAGAACTACTCATTTGAAACCATAAAATATTTTGCAATTACGCTACAAATGACAAGTTTTATGAATTTCATACTGTACCTTTATCATTGTCAGATGCTCTAGAAGGAAGACAGTCAAACTCCACACCAAGGGGAGGACCATCTTTCCGAAAAATCCTCCTTAAAATATAGTCTGGAGTCAACAAATCCTGAATAAGAATCAAATTCTTCTTCCTTTTAGTCTTACTAATCCTGTCTAAAGCCTCAGAAGATGCATGTGTACTCAATGAGTCCCACTGTTTATGCATCTTTCTAGTAGCAGGCGCAACTCCCAACCCATTTCTTCTCGAAGAGGGTGGTGCAATCGGCATCCTTTTACTTTTGTCCCTCTTCCTTTTCTCAACAAACCATCCCTGGACCTGTTTGAATGCCAAGTCTAAGACTGCAGCAAGCTCTTTCATAGCACTATGAGTAGGATACTGCTGCTCTGCTCGACACAACAACACCATTTTAGAGAAAGAATAACATACTAATAAATAATTATAATTTTGATTTCTTAGGCCCTGTCCTCCAAAGAGATTCCAATAAAAAAAAATTAGCACATAAATAGTATTTTTGCCCCTCTAATCAAATAATTAGCCAAAACCAAGGCAATTAAATTTGTGTCCCTAAAACAAACAAAAGAACTTTCTAAGTGAGAAAATTAAATTGCTTCTACAAAAAGCAAGCAGACCATTCAATAAGAAATCAAACCCATAAGCCATAACTATGGAATTTCACTGAATATCAACTAAGTTGGAATTCACCAAATATATATTTTTTTTAAATAAAAAAAAATCAGGTACCTACCAGCATAGAATTTCTCAAGTGCTTGAAGCTGAAGTGGCGATTTTCTCTTAATTTCCATTTTTCTCATCTGTCCTCCAATCAACTTAACGGCTGAATTTGGATTAATTTAAAACTACTGGATTCTCCATAGCCTGACCATAAAAAATAAAAAAAATAAGAATATTAAAAAAAAATAATCATCCCAAATTATCAAAACAAAAACAACAAAAAAGGAAATGAATAGACAATTCTACACAGAAACAACACTCAGTACTTCCACAATCACACAAAATGAACCAACTAATTATTATCAGTGGTCCACTGTAAGTAAGAGAGAGAGAGAGAGATATAGACAGAGAGAGAGAGAGAGGACAGAGCCACCCAATAGAAAAAAAAAATTGAAATTGAAAGTGAAAGGAGAGTAAGGAACTTATTACGTGATTAGTTAGAGATTAGTTGCAGTAAGTGATGGAAATGGGAGAAGCCAGAAGAGAGTGAAAGAGGTTGAAGAAGAAGGGGTCAGTACAGTACACAGATTTTACCAAAGTTGTAGGGTTTTGGGTTTTATCATCTTTATATGTATATATATGTATATTTCGTTTTCACTCTTTCATTGAAAACAAAATATCTATTGCGGCTCATGTTCATTATACGGTGCCGTTTTACTGGTTTTTAATATTTTTTTTTTTTGAAATAATAATTCATGTTGGTTAGTTCCATAAAACCTATTTTCTCTTATCTTTTTAAACTCAACCATACAAATCAAATATAAATACAAATTTAAAATCAATGCATTTTATTGAATAATTTCAAATATTTTATAAATTTGATTTGAAAATTTGTTATCAATTTGAAAATAAATTTTAACATTGTATAATATTTTATTTGATGTTAAATATTAATATTCATACAACAAATATATATTAGGTACAAAATTAAAATTATTTAATTTTAATAATAACAAAGCTTGTAAAAGAGGATATAATCCATTCCAAAAATTAATTTTAATAGAAATTTGAAGTTATGCTAAATTTATAATAAATAAGTAAATTTATAGAGAATTTAACATATGTGAAATTAGCATAATTTTTTAAAGTAGTCATTTTTTTAAATAAAAAATAATTTTATCTTTCTATTAAGCTAAGATATCAATTAATAAATTAGATTTAATAATATTAAATTTGTATAATATGATTATTTTTATTCATCTATAGTAAAAAGAGATGTTTGGAAAAGAGATTTAATTTTTGATTGATACGTAAATTGATTTCAAAATATTCATAAAAATATATATATATAAAATGAAGATTATGGGCCAAAATTTAATAATGTGGATTTGTATAATTTGACTTGTTAACTGGACTCAAATACACCAGTGAGGTTGGAATTATGGTGGCAAAGACTGGGTTTTGGTGATAAACCCAGCCCAGCCAACAGAACCCAACTCCCGCCATCTATGAAAGAGGAACTGGGTCATCTCTCGGAAGCAAATACAAATTGCCCGTCTCTCTCAATATTCCTATTTCTGAGGCGTTTTGGTGTCTCGCTTCGTGGAGACAGAGAGGTGTTACAGAAAGCAGAGAAGAAGAAAAATGGAGATGGAGAAGGTGAAAGAACGAAGCCCGCTTTCAACCCCACCACCAAAACGACAGTCTATCAAAACCCATTCGCATTTCAATACTTACCCTCTTTGGAAAGACAAGGTAAGTAATGGTTCCTATCATAATTTATCGATTTCTTGTTAAGGGAGAATTGTACATGTAATTGCGTTTGTAATGATCATGGAAGTGTAGTTAAGGGAGAATTGTTACAAAAGGGTGCGCGAAGACAGGAATCGCTTGCTTTGGAAAATGAGGCTACCCACTCTCTGGGATAAGGTTTTCTTTCTTATCAATATCCACTCTTTTGGTAATTTTTATTATATTTATCATTTATCTTTTGGTGCCTTGTATTTGGTTTTCCAAGTTTTATCTGTATGTAGAAATACTGAAAATTTTATAGTTGTATGAAACCAGGATTTAGGATTAAGTTTGAATTAACAGGATTTTGTTTTTATATAGTTTAGTAATAGATTCCCCAATTCATGTGTATGTTGTTTTGAAGGGGTTTTGGATTTTGATTACTGATTATGTAATTCTTGATTCAATAATCTATTTATTCATAATTTTTGTGTTTCAGGATTTTATCAAATCTGCTTTCCAGGATATAGTTTCTGACGAACTGAAAAAGATGAAACACTCATCATTAGATGACCGTCTGAAAATCCAAACTTCTGCTGCTGATAAAAGTGATATATTGTGGGAATACGATGGTCTTCATGATGCTTGTCAAGGGGAGTGTGAAGAAATATTGTTAGAAATGCAACGAATCTTCTATGAGGATCTCAGACCAGAACCAACTAGAAAAGGTAAAATGTTTTTGGAGAATTTTCTCTTGTCTATTGGCTAGAGAAAGAACCAGTAAAGGTATATTTATATGATAAATTTGAGCACCAAATGGCATTTTGAAAAATTGACATTTACATATGACAATATTTGTGTTTGTCAATTTGTCATTGTGAATTAGGAGGTTGTAATGAATCATCCTTTTTGAGCTTACATGTTTACTCTAGCACTTTGCAGAACCTGAAAACTATATTGAAACATGGGAGGACGAAGAAGATGAGTACTTGGCTTGTGCTGTTTTTGAGCACATGCAATTGAATGATGAGCAGGTATAATGCCTACTACATATTATGAGAGTTTTCTATGTCCAACCAAGTGAAAGTGCATGATTTTATGCACCTAGAGATATATAAACATCTGCATTAATAAGTTCGATTGGCTAACAATGTAAATTAAAATGTGAAGGCTCATTTGGATTCATTATTTGCCCAATGTTGAATGTTTCATTTAACATCAAGAATGATCATATATTTTTACTGAGCTCATGCACCCCAACACATGGTTCCAATGAGTAGCCCCACGCAGTCTGCTTTCTTCATAGCTTAAATTTGTATCTCCAACTTGTTTACCCAGCCATGAAAACTTTACCAGATGAATACAGCTTCCTAGAACTTGGCTAGGTTGTGTAAAAATGTTTAATTGATTGAAGGGACAAACTAGATAAATTGAGATTCAAGTGGCCAATCATAATGTCAAAGAATGACTTAAGGAAATGTTTCTCTATGTTTACTACAACAGTGGATAAGGAAAGGGACAGATAATAAATACACGACAGAATGCTAAAACTAAGATGTCCTAGATTTTCTATTTTATAACTGAAATATTAGATAATTACCTTTTTAGCGACATGTCCTTGCATTATCCGTGTACCTTTTTATATCAAGTTAAGAATTATATGCTGCATCCTCCTTGTCTGGAGTTTCTTGTTCAGCGCCTTTTCAATTGAACATAGTAGAAAATGTGGATTATAAGAATTTGAAGCTTGTTTTGATACTACTAGTCTCCAAGCCCAGTAAAAATAAGATTGCCAAATCTTTCTGATATTGATGCCAGGTGCACAAGGAAACCTGGTGTCCCATCTGTAAGCAAGGACAGTTGCAAGAGAACCGTCATCTTATATATTGCAGTCTTTGCAAACTTCAACTTAGCAAAGGCAATGAGGTTCGGCCCGTGCCTCTTGATTTTCTGTAAATTTTTTCTTTGCGTGTAATCATTCATCATTTTTGTTGGGAGTCCCTTTAACTACACAAGCAATGCTATGAAGGCCAGATACTACGTATGCTGAGTGTATCACATTGTGTCATTGTGTGTACAACTTAAATGTTTTCTAGTGCCAAGACCCTTTATTTTGCCAAATTCTCAATTGTTTCCAAAATGGAGTTAACAGTTAATTATCAAATTTTGAAGTGTCTGGGTATGGATGATTTGCCTCTTTTGATTATTTTTATTTATCTAAATTTTTAAAGATGCTACTGAAAAAATTTGCAGCCTCAACGAACTTCTTTTTGCTGCCACTCATGACAACATCTGCATCTGCATGTTTTTCCCAGTTTGATGTAGAATTATAAAATATAATTGTTGATTTATCCTTTTTTCAATAGAAAGAATGGAAATTATGGGGGTGGAGGGGGATGAAGTAGATTACAACCAAATGCTTCAAAGCTTTGACCTTAACCCCTAATATGGTTGCCTACTTTGTGTTAGTTAGAGCAAAGCTGTTGAAGAAATTGTGTGTGTGTGTGTGTGTGTGTGTGTGTGTGTGTGTGTGTGTGTATGTTTGTATATACCTTCTTTCCAAAAACAAGGATATGTATGATTCTCGATATTGTCTCTTAGTTCTCTGTTCCGCAAACTTAAGTTTCATTTTCTTTGGCTTTTTTAGTTATCCACTTTTGCTGACAAACAAATTTGGCAAAAGGTTTATTATACGTGAAGATATAACCAGATATGTTAGTATATTCAATTGCTTTCCATTCTCAAACAAGTCATGCTCACTATCTTGCTGCCCTAGTTTGTCATGATCATTATTGGCATTACTAATTCTTACTCTATCCTGCTATGATTTATCCTATTTCCTGAATAGTTAAATATCTGGAATGTATAAATTCTTTCTCCTCTTGTTTTCCAAGAAGACTCCATATATTGGTGAAAAAGAAGTGCACAATGACAGCTGAACAACTGAAATGTGATTGCAGGTTAATTTGGAGATATTACAGACTCGACTGGCAGAAGCGCACACACAACATCTTGATCGAGGTTGCAGATTGAAACCCAAGTTTTGTATGGAAAGTAGATTTGGTTTAACTGCATTATACATCTCTTGTGAAGTTTGCAAAACATTCGAGGTTGTAATATAGCTTCTTTTTCTTCTTGTTCTTGAAAATCTACTTTATTACCCTTAAAATGTTTGTCAATGAATTTTAGAGGAATAACTGTTTTATCCGGCTCTTTTTATAGTTTTATTTACATTACATTTTGTGGTCAATCTGTGGCTCATGAGCATAGAACCTTCTATATAAAAGCTTTTTTTTTAATATTATTATTTAACCTCTTTGCACATGATACTGCCTCAATGTGTTATTTTATATCCCATGCAAACCATTCACCTATAACTATTCAATATCCTTTGAAAAATTATTTATCACATTGAAGTATTTCTAGGTCGAATCTATTTTAAATCTGATAAATATATTGCTTGCGAGTATTTCATATCTTTTGTAACTCATTTATCAACATAAAGAGACGATACAAAAATTAGTGAGATGAATAACCACTCGTGTTGATTATAAAAGCTGAGGTTTGAACCCTAACATTTTGCATTATGATAAACACTTGAGTATTGGACCATTATTAATAACTAATGGTAAAACATTATCATACTCTATCTCTCTCTCTCACTCTCTTTCTTATAAATTAATAAACTTTATTAAAACAGACTACATGCATTGAATTCTTCAGGCAACAACCAACAAAGACATCACCTGAAAAAAAATATATTATGTATGAAACGTACAACTCAAAAGAGTTATCAGCCAACAATCATACAAAGCCCATGAGGTCATTTTCATCTCAATAAACATATTTTTGTATCCACTCAACATATCATATGATCTACCACCAAAAGGAAAACCCACAAAAAAAAGAAAAAAAATATATATATATATTATAATTGTAGAAAAGAATTAACACAAAAAAGACCACCCCTTATCTAATGCAAATGGGGTGTGCTGAATGATACTCTACACGGACAAGCAATTCCAGTTTTCAGGTGCCGTATGCTGGAGGAACATCATTTTACAGCCACCTGAATCGAAGGAGACTACACCCTTCAGGCAGATCTCGACAGCTACAAATGAAAGTCTCCTACATGTGCTTTTATCAGCAGATATGATGCAACACCAATCGCAGTAGATACGAGAATACATCTGCTGAGACGGTTGCGCATTTCCACTCCCAATGAATAGTGTAATTGCCAAATCAAATAGTTTAGAGCAAAATATTCACCACAGGAATTCAAAATAGCTCCTCAGAATTGAACTTGTTCCATGCTTCCTAGTTCGACGTAAGAAACATAAAATGAGAGCAAGCCAACAAGATCAAACTAGCTATACAAGAATTATGACAAACATAACATATAATTCCAAGGCTAAAATTACTTTGTGGAATCAAGATTGAAAATTTACCTTCAGCAAGTCAAACACCTTCTCAGCAACATATTTTTGTTGAAGATTGGCGCCTTTTTGCTGCACTTTATCAGGATGGATGCATAAAGTTGCCTTTCTATAAACTTTTTTAACAGAAACCGCAGTAATCAAATCAGTCAATGAAACAGGCTGCCAACCGCATTCAGGCCATAGTACCTGATCATTGTTCAAAAGATTTTAAAAGGCAGTCATTTAACATATTGATATAATTTATCATTGTAAAAGGTGTAGTTTAACAATAATATGGGAAAAAATAAAACATTAAAGTAAAATTTTAGTTACACTGATCATTTCCGTATTCTTAATCAATTAACCATTCATGTAAGTGCTCATAAACAGGAAGTTCAAGGTTTAAAGAATGTAGGAAACACCAAAACAACAGTGCATTCCACATACAAACAAGAGGGAGAGGGAGAGAGACATGCACATACAAAACAGATGATTCAATATTCTAAGTCATACAACTTTTGAGCACTGAACTTTCTTAAGATTGCTTATCTGTTAGAAGGCAAGCATCTCAAGTGTAGAGCTGGATGAAATACAAATTCCAGACTGAGTACTATCATCAACATTATGAGATTCTTGTAGCTAACCTAGACCTATAATAGCCTTACTAATATTTTAAAAGGAAAAAAAAAAACCTATGAATTTGAATTGCCTAAAGATAACAAAACTGCAGCTGCATTGTTGCAGTCACACTCGAGCAATTTAAGATCAAAGACGCATCCAGGATATACACCTTAGGACTAGCAGTAGCATTCATAAATAGAGAATAGGTCGCAATATGGGTGAGCAGCAAAGCCTATCATCTTCGCCAACAATATCAAAATGGAGAGAAATAAAATTAAGTTCTGGTTCTTTATTAAAAAGATTTTAAATTGGCAAAAGCCCCTTTGACCATCCAGTTCCCCTAAAACACTGCTGTAAGCAATTGACAGAAACTGCAAAACAAAGTTTGCACGATAACAACTCAAGGACTACGATTATCAAATTAATGGCCCAAATAAAATTGTCTATTTTGAAAAGTACATCTTAACTCTGGATGTAAGCAACTCTATGGTTAGGATTGGACTTCACAACCACACAATATAGAGCAAAATCATTAATGGCAAAGAAGCAAAATAAGCATGCAGAAAAAATTCAACTTCATTCCTCTGCGCTGTCATATTAGAAAGTCAAAAGTCTGCTTATCTCAAGCCCCTGCATAACACATACAGATTCAAATGCCTAAATGATAAAGTACAGATATAATATTGCATTACTGATGTACAACATACCATTCAAGACTCCATTGCAATAAAGGATACAGCTAAAAGCCTAAACTGATAATTACCAATAGTATTCCAAATATTAATACCAGGCAGCAGATTATATAAAATATAAAAATGATACGCACATATTGCAATGTAGATAGCAGAGCTCGTAAATTCCCCTCCTTTCCTGCAGCCCAACGCTTGATCTCAACATCTAGTGTTTCAGCGATTCTCTGAAATCAGCATGGATCAATATCAGCGTTTCAATGTCAAAACCCACAGAGAAATGAAAGTGAAGACAACATACAACTAAATTATTTTTTATCCACTTGAACCTTTTGAATTAATGGAAAAAGATAAATACTTGACATCAACCAAAAAAAAAATTATAGTTGATAAATTGTTAATTTGAAGGGCTGGTCATTAATTGCAGACTGTTAGGAGTGATCCGAAAGATTTCCCATTTTACAGATATGCCACAACCGATAAATCGAGTAACAAAAGGAGCATCTATGAATAGAGCATAATGCTTGGGGTGGTTTTCTTTGTAGAACGAGGTAAAAAGACATGAATTCCATTCCTTGGGCTATTTTATGGATAATACAGAAACCAGAAACTTGAGGCTTTTGAAAATAATAGGAACAGAAAGTGATTGAATAGAGTTCACTTTTGGATGATTGGAAATTTCCTTCAAGATTACATTGACATTTTCAGTTTTGCTGACAGCTTTTTGCCAAGATCCTTATGGCGTACGCCACAGTTACCTAATTCACTGCCCCCCTCCAACCAACATGGTACCACAATCCATGACATACTAGCTAGATTGCAGCACTTCAGCGACCTGGGTCGCCTTGGTACATGATCCTGATCTCCAAAACTGGAGATCCCCATTTCTGTTTAGGATTTTTTTTTTTCAGGTATTTTTTAATAAAAGTAGTAAAAAAAAAGAAAGACAACCAATGATGTTTTTATAGCAAATAGCAAGGGAAACACTACGTTACCTGATAATAGATCGTCACAGGATTATAAGGGCATGAAAGGCCACAAAGAGGGGGAGATAGTAATGAAAAAGAAAGAATGTGGATCCTCAAGTTCTGATTTCTATGGAAACCTGGAACCTCAAGCTTCTTTAATATGGAAACGCAGACCACAAAGTGAGTTAAACTATAATTTTTTTTTTGGTTGGTCAAAGAATAGTTTTCTGTTTCAAATTGGGAAATGGAAACATGTTTAAGATTTAAATAAAATAAGTTAAGGACTAATTTGTTGGCCCTGTAACCAATATAAACACATTCATTTCATGCATCAATGAAAGAGAAGATAAATCTCTATGGGAAAAAGAGATGAAATTATTGGTTGAGTTATGGATTTGTGCCAATTAATTATCCATGACAACACATTTTATTTACACCAAAAGGCAATTAAAGAATTTCTCATTTTAGATAAAATTCATGAAGTGATTCTGGGAAATTTAAGCAATAAAAAAAACCTAATGATCCAAACACCTGTAATACACATATCATGATCCAAATTAGTGTACAGACTAAGCTGTTAAGTACTTTAGGAGAACTCATCCCTACAAGCTAGCATTAGGGGGAGAGAACCGAAAGCCTTATCCACCCATGTAAAATCCCCAAATTATCAATGTAGGACATTGGATCATAACATAAACCTATCCCTGCAACCATAGTTGTCAAATCAAGATTCGAATCGAAATCCCAATTTTGTGAATCGAGAATCGAGAATTGAATCAAATCGTAAGATTCGGTTAAGATGCTAATATTAATTATAAATAATTTATATTCATATAAATAATATATTTCATGTCAAATATTCCTTAATTTTAAGATGTACTCAACTTTAAAATTGTTACTAGCATATGTTTCCAATAAACTAAAGTTAGGATACTAATAATTGCCTTATAATTTATAACTTAAAAT
>CATKHJ010748524.1:0-34024 GCA_949750685.1 Vernicia montana
TGAGTAGAGTGTCGATTTCACAGGGAATGTATTGTCAAGTACCAAAATTATAATTACTCTATTATTTAGAATATCAATTTAGTTGAGATTTAAAAATAAAATAAAAACAAGTATTAAGAGATAAATTCAATATATGAAAAAGAACTAGGATTTGGATTTTATCAATTGATTACTATGATATCTTTATATTATTTAAATTGAGTTATTCTTATTGGAATTAATGATTAGATTTCTCTAAATTATATGATATTCTCTCTCAAGACACAACACAAGTATTTATATTAACCTTATGTCTATTCTCGTGATCACAAGCAATTAATACAAACCAATTAAATTTTATGAAAATTTTTTAATTAATTACAAAAGAGTGTTCTTATCTCTAAGCAACACATACCCTAAGTCAATTATCTTAATGAACTAATATTGTGTTTTCACTCTCACTACTTCACATAATATCTTAATTCATGTAATTAATGGCCAATTAATTTCAAGCATTAAATCCTAAGATAAAAGATTAATTTCAACGATCAAACTCAATCAATTAAATATAAATAATCATAAGTAAATCAAAAGATTACATCTAAATCCTATAAAGATAAATTTAAGTACTCATAATTAAGAATGAATAAACAATTAAATTAACAATTAATATAATAGAAAACATAATAACAACTTATTATAGAATTGAAGAATATAAAGTTTAGAAAAAATTCTTTTTTGGAATACAATCTTTGGTGTAGACGAGTTCCAAAACTTCTAATTTAATCCAATGCTTAAATCCAATTTCTTGATATTTGCACCAAATAAAATATCCTAAGAACTAAATACAATCTTTATTGAATGAATAACTGATGAAAAATAAAAATATAAATGACAAGTGTTTGAATTTGGAAGTGGAATGAAATAAGAGAAAAGTCTATTATGAAGAACTATGCAAAAACTTTTAATACCTGCTGTGAAAGCTTCCTGCTTAAAAAAAATCTAAACTGCACAAATGAAACTTTTAAAACTAAAAATTTTCTCTCTTAAAAACTAAAAAACTAAAAAAACTTTCTCACATCACCTCACTCCTCACCTCTGTCTACTCTCCTCTATCTTTATATATATATAGAGAGAGAGAGAGAGATAAAAGTATATTTTTTTTATTTTTTTGGGCAAATTACTATTTAGTCCCTGAGTTTTGACCAAATTAACTAACTCGTCTCTACTTTTTGAGAAACTAACTAATTAGTCCATCAATTTTGGTTCCGTCAGACTATTTAATCCTTCTGTCCAATTTTTGTACTTTTTATATTAAATTTTTAAGAAAATGACTAAATGCCCTTGTATATATAATAAATATAATTTTATTTTTATTATTTTAAAATAAAAAATAAAAAAATTCAAATGAATAAAAGTGAATAATATTTATATTTTTATATAATAATTATAATTAATATCATTAAATTATAAAATTATTTATTATTATATAATTATATAATTATTATATATAATAAAAAATAAAAAAATATTTATATTAATAAAATTAAATGATTATTAAATGATTATTATATAATTATATAATTATTATTTAATTTTATTAATTTGAATTTTTTTATTTTTTATTTTCAAATAATAA
Organism: Vernicia montana; assembly: GCA_949750685.1. Lineage (NCBI taxonomy): Eukaryota > Viridiplantae > Streptophyta > Magnoliopsida > Malpighiales > Euphorbiaceae > Vernicia > Vernicia montana. Next base: position 1,619 of record CATKHJ010748524.1, read on the forward strand.
AAATAAAATTATATTTATTATATATACAAGGGCATTTTAGTCATTTTCTTAAAAATTTAACAAAAAAAGTATAAAAATTGGACAAAAGGACTAAATAGTCTAACGGAACCAAAACTGAGAGACTAATTAGTTAGTTTTTCAAAAAACAGAAATGAGTTAGTTAATTTGGTTAAACTTTAAGGACTAAATAGTAATTTACCTTTTTTTTTTCAGAATCTCAATTGTGCAATCAATTTCTTTTTTTTTTCTTTTTTTGACTTTTCATTTTTTTTTAATTATATAAAATAGTGGAACCCACTATTTTTATTATAACTCTATATTTATAAGCTTCTCTTTCATTTTATTGTCCACTTTTGCTTGAAATTCTTTCATTTCTTTATTTTATTTATTAAGCTGAAAAAAATTAACAAACATATTAAAAATACCACAATTAAATATTAAATAAATATTAAATTAACATTAAAAATATAATTTAAACACAATAAAATTATGACACAACAGTTGTATATCCCTTGATTACCTCTCTAAGATTTTCATTATTGCTGTATATATTCTTGCAGTAATTACTGCTATATTTCTTCCTATATTAGGCCTAGGATTAAGGGATTTGATTATACTTACTATATTAGACCCTAGGATTAAGGGATCTGAATATTCTTGATGTCTATATATTGCAATTCTCTTAGTGAAATGATATATAAAAAACATTTCAGAAATTCTTTTTTATTTTGTCAACCTTAACAATGCGAATAAATGGCGCATCAAGCAAAAGCAGTGAACAATTGAAATAAACTAGCGGACAAAATTTGATAACAGTGAAATAAATGATGGACACTTCAGAGTCAACAGGTGCAAAGAGGAGTGTTGAGCAGTATATGTCATGTAAGGTCTTCAAAGAATACTTATTTGAACAACAAATATATAACAAAAGTTCGTCTAAATAAAAGATGATGAGTCATTCAATTGATCATATCATAACAAGTTCTCTCTTACCATCATAACAACTAAGTTCTCTTTCACCTCAATTAGTAATTTTTTGAACGTATATCTTGATGCAAGTTTAACAAAATAAGATAAAATATTAATCATCCAAAAGGATGAATAGCCATCCAAGAGAGATAAGAGAAAAATATCTATAATAACTCTAACATTGTTTTTGATGTACTTTATTGCTATTATTATTATTATTATTGAAAATATGCTAATCATTAGTTAGGAAGTTGTTCATAGATAAGTTCTAATGAAAGTTAGGACATTATTGGTCCAAGCAAGACAAATAGAAGGTGATTTCTAAGGGAGGTTGAGTTCAACACAAACAATGTAACAAGATAATTGATCCATATGAGACCAGGATGTTCAAATGTACAACATGGCCATTATCAAATTTTAACCAAAGTTCATCACACATATTAAATATACCAGTTGGTTCCTACATAAAAGGACAAAAGGTATAGGTAAAGTAGACAGACCTCTTCACCAAGTTAAATTTTTGTGCACATATTTTATTTGTACTATAGGAATTATGCTCTATTTGCTTAACTCTCTAGAGCTAAGTGCTAACATCTCCAGGGCTAAACGCCAAAATTCTCCAAATCCATAAGTGCTTAACCCTCCAAAGACACAAAGTGATTATCACTCTTGCGAGGAGGTAAATGGGTCACGAGTGCTTAACCCTCTCGAGATGCAAAAGGAACACCACCCTTGCGAGGATGTGAATGAGTCGCGAGTGCTCAACCCTCCTGAGACGCAAAGGGAATACCACCCTTGAGAGGAGGTAAATAGGCCACGAGTGCTCACCTTCACCAGATTCATAAGTGCCCAAATTCTCCAAAAGTCAAGAGTATTCAAGAATGAAGTTAAACTGACCTTACACGCCTAAAGGTGAACAAATGTGTCAAAGGTGCCAGTATCTTATAAAGAAAATATATTTTTATTGTTCTTTTCTCCTAATATGCAAGCCAAATTCCAAAAAAAAAATAAAGCAAATCATAAGGGAATCACCAAGGTGAATTATGAATTGTTCACCCTTTGTTGGGGGTACACTGACCACCTAATTTGATCAAATATATAGATATCAAAGAACAAAAGATCTATCAATAGCCTAATGGCTCATAGTCAAAAGATCGTTACAAAGCAAAATCAACTCACAAATATGAAAGGGATGTGACGTCAGTAAAGACATTCCAAGCAAAGAAAATGTAGTATTTTTCCTTAGTATACAAGCCTTAAAAAAAGACCAAGCACAAAGAAAGCAGACTTATTCAAATATAGGATAAAAACTCAAGAAATTGAATAAACAAGCAAGCAATAGAGTAAAGCAAGCAATAAAAAAGCAGTTGAAGTATTCAAAAGACTGAATTCCTAGAAACAAAGGTATGATAATAGTTCACTTGGGTAGATATACCCCAACTTAAGTGAACAAAGCTCTAAAAGCAATCTATAGGTTCACTATCTTTTTGGAAGATGCTTATATAAGCATACATCATCGAGTAATCGAAATAAATATTTCTAAAAATTATTGAAAAAGCAAGAGCTTATTTCAAATAATAAATCAAGCTTGTTCATCATAAATGCAGTCATTGAACAACTAATAGTTCAAATGGTGTATTACATCATTTCACCATAAAAAGAGTAAATGCTAAAAACATGCAGTGTTCAAAGGCAACTATTAAGGGAGGTAAATCAACAAACACCTCGTTCAAAAGGAAGAATAAATAAAAGTTGCAATTTTCTCACCCGATTGAATAGTAAACAAGTGTTCAACCTGAAGAATAAAGAGATTAAAATAGCTCGAAGATAAAAAGAAGCAAACATCTTAAGGCACTTGCAAGACAAGTGAGGAAAAAATATGCTAAAAAGAAAAGTTTACTCTTCAACACAGATTAAGCAAAGGGCATCTCAAAAAGGACTTATAGTTATACAAAACAACGACTTATATCTAATGATGAACAAATGGTTCAAATGAGGAAGTGCCAAAGATGAGTTAACATATCACTAACTGACACTAACATGTACGAAAGGTGAATAGAGTGTTGGTTCACCCTTTGTTGGGACATCAAACTTGATAATGAAAAAGTCATATGTAGATAATCATTATAAACAAACAGGTAAGGAAAAGCTCAATAGATTTCACAAGAATGGCGAACAAACTTCATAGAGGTATGACAAAAACTCACCAAGAGTAAAGACAAAGACAAAATAAAGTGGGCAATACACCAGCCCATATCAAATAATGAAGGACAATATGAAGACCTTAAAGAAGACCTAATAAAAAGGCAAAATAAATCCACGAGCATTAGTTCAAAATTAAGCAGAAGACGTGAAGAATAATTGGTTAATAAGAGGAAGTGGTTAAACACCTAAGAAATAGGTCTTCAACCAAATCAAGATCATGGCCAAAGAATCTGAACCACAATATCATATGAAGTCATAATCTTGATTGAGAATGGGAAGACTAAATGCACTAATGCAATATCAACTTATTAGAGATCACTCGTTCATCAAACAATTGAACATATGCACACATGTTGAATAATAAAAGCAAAAAAAGAATAGGAAAAAGTTAAAGGTAGAAAAATATGGACCCCTGTAAGAGGAGGCTTCAATTATTCTCTAAAAAAATATTTCACAAATTTGTGACTAGAAGGCTATTCAATATCATTTAGTATAGTAAAAAAGTTGATTGACCGGTTCAACAGTTAAGAAGAAAGGGAACTCAAGTAAATGAACAGAAATTTGTTCACCCTTTTTTGGGAGACATCTGATAACAAAATATTTGAAAAATAAATAAATAAAATATATTAATTATGACACCTAAGGATTCGCCATAAATCAAAGAAATTACTCCAATACAAATACGAGAAAGAATCTGATATACTCCCCATGGAGGGATCAATATGGATATCAAAAAAGCATCCCTTTCCTATAAATAAGGCTACATATATGGGTGCACTAATAATACAATTATAGTACAAGGTGGACAATTGTATGGGTAGTTGTATTGCTTCTCATTTTCCTACTCCAACTAACCTCCAAAACTCTACTATATAAACCCCCTAAAGGGTTCAAGGTACATAGATTGAATTAACTCATATTATCAATACAATTTCATAGTTTTTCAACCAAAATTTGATTTAAGCATTAGAGTGGACCCGCCGGGAAAGCTAACATCCATTCTCATTATTTTCTGTCTTAGCAGATCTCAAGCTCAGCTGATTCAACGGGTGAACATTCGATCATGGTGAACAATCCCGGTGAACAAAATTTCTTTCGAGAGTTATCAACAAGAATCTTTATACTATAAAAGAGAAAAAAAAAATCTTGATAACTTGTAAAAGGAAATTTATTCACCAAGACTATTCGCTATGATCGATTGTTCACCCGTTGAACCACTTATGCTTCGGATATGCAGAGACAGAAGATATTGAGAATGGATGCTAATATAAGTGTAAATTATGTCATTAGTTAAAAGAGTATTTGTTAGAATTAATCCATCTAATGTGTTGTTTGTGTTGTTTATGTTTTGATTTTCTTTGTTTTTATTAATCTTCAATTTTTATAGTTTGTTTCAAGTTTTTTTTAGGTTCTTTGGAAGGTTTTTATGCAATTTCAAGAACTTTGGAAGTTCGGAGTTCAACCGGAATGAAGTCTGAAGTAAGAAGGAAGCAAAGAGCATGAAAAGAAGTGCATTAGAGGATGCACGGTCGTGCATGACCAATGTGCACGACCGTGCACTTTATTTCACTACTGCCTAGATTGTTTTTGATGTGTAACACCCGTGCAAAACAAGTGTAATGCCCGTTCATCAATGATGCACAGTCGTGCATGATCAATGTGCAAGGTCATGCACAATTTTTCAAGCATGTTTGAAATTGTTCACGAAGCCAAGGAGAGGAAGAAATGGTGCACGGCCGTGCAAATGTCTGCTTTCTCGATAGGTTTACTCCGATGCTTAAGTTAGATTCCGGTGGAAAACTTTGAGAATCACAATAATAATATGATTATAAGTGTGTTATGTTCTATGTAATCTTGTATATCTTGCAATGTGTAATCTTTTATTTTATGTAATAATGTATCCATGTATCTTAACTCTTTGAGGGGTTTATATAGGAGCGCTTTGGAGGTTGTATTAGCTATTTAAGGATATGGAGTAGGAAAAGGATGTGCACAATCCGAATTAGAATAGAGGTGTGCTTCTTGGATGTTCATATTTGTTTCCCAAAAGGAATAGATAAGTTCCTTTTTTGTTTCCACATTAGAGTAGATTTCCTTAATTTATGGCGAATCTTTACGTGTCCTAATCAGCATATTTTATCTAAAGAGTTTGGGTAGTGGACCCCTCTAATTTTTTCTTCTCCTTCTCTCTAAGGTTTTTGTGCAGGGTTTGATTTGGAGCCACAGGCCACCGGAAAGGGTGCTTCTTTTTTTTTCCCTATTTTATCTCTTTTTTATGTTTATTTTCATGAATAATTTGCCTAGGGTTTGTGGATCTCTTTTGCCTCCCACTCTTGTTGGGTCTGTTTATTTTGATTATTTGTATATTCGATCTCTGATATGATCTATTAGAGTAGATCTTGGTATGATGAGATGGATTTTTCACCATCTTCGCCTTCAATTGCAGATGTATGAATGGGGGTGGGCTGAGTTCCAAATCTAGGTAACTGATAAAGCTCTCTAGTATGATAGTTTTAAATCTTCGATGAGCTCCTCAGTCGTGATTGACGACTCTCCTACCTTCCGCCAGACCTGGTTGCTTTTGGTTGATCCATGCAAATCCTTGTCTTATAATAGTTTTTTAGTTTTGAGAAAGGCTTGCTCTAGGCTTCAGATATACAAGTTTTTTCATATGGGTTCAGCGGTGGTCTTGCTCCTCAGAGTGCTACTCCTCCTTCCTTGGTCGCCGGAGGCGCGGAAGTTAGCGTCAGTTAAGGGCTCGGGAGAGAAGATGGCAGTGCAAGGGTTGTTTGGGAATTTCACAATCCATGTTGGCTACTGGACCTTGTCTTTACTAGACTCTATTATGGTTGTCTGGTCATTTTTGGGCTTAAAACCCACTGTTAAAAAACCCTTGATGGGTTTCTTTGTTATTGACTTTATGTATTTGATTGTGTTTTCTTGCTATGCTTATCCAAAATGTGTAAGATTAACTTGTATTATTCTGGACTTTAATGGTTTTTTCTGAAATGAAAAACTATTATATTTGGCCAAAAAAAAAAAAATCAGCATATTTTATCTATTTATTTTCTAAATATTCTGTTATCAAATCTAAAAATGTTTGGTATACCGAGGATGATTTCTTCTTGGATTTCAAACCTCTTGCCACCAATAACTAATAACTTCTAGTTTTTTTTTATGAACATATATATTTCAAAGTTTTATTGGTTTAGTATATACGTGTGGAAATATAATTCGGGTGCGCAAGTATTTCTTATATATTATTATTATTATTATTTTGTAAATTTGATTTTGATTAGGACAAATATCTATCATATACTGTATTACTTTTTTTTATTATGTAAATTTGATTTCAACTAAAGATTTAAACTCGAAATTTCGATAGAGATAATTTTAATATTATTAAATTAAACATTATTAGTACATATATCACTATTTAAGGGAATCACAATCTTTTTTTTTTATTCTTTTTTTTTTTCTGCTAAAAGCTACTTTTGAGTTTTTCAAACCAATTAATATTCTGTTAGTGTATAAATAAACTATATTACAATGATAATTGTGGATTTCACATCATCACACACAATTACTAAGCTTTTTTAGCAGCTATGTTTATTTCTCCAGCCTAAAGTGAACCAAGTCAAAAAGAAGGTAACCTAAAGGCAACCTTGTCTAGTTATTGTCTTAATCTTCTATCAACTGATGTGTTACAGATAACAAACCCAGACCAGACAAATAAAAAAAGAACATATAAAGCATCTTTAGTTCTTTAATTATGTTGAGATAAACATTTTTTTTTTTTAAGGTTCTCTTTAAACCAGTCGATGCTTTCCGCGAGGAGGATCAAATCCAATGCAAATATATATAATGCATAAACTTATAACCAAATAATGTCTATTTCTATGAAGGTACTGTAATATTTTTAGATAGTGTTAAGAGTAATCTCATATTGATTGGAAATAAATAATATAAATGGTTAATATATGGTGAGAGTCTATCACCTAATTGATTAGTTGTAGTCATTTAAGTTATAATAATGTCCAATATACCAATATGTGAAAATTAATATGGTATCATAACAGGTTTGTTTATTCTCAATTGTCAATTGAGAGAGAGTGTTAAAAGTAATCAGACATTGATTAATAATGAATAATATAAATAGTTAATATATGACTGTGTTTGTATTATCTTCCTTCTCCATTCATAAAAATTAATAGATAGTGAAAGTGTTAATTTGCTGATTTAATAAGCACTTGACGGCGGCTTACAAGTTACAACCATCGGATGAGAATGTTCGTTCTCCTCGGACTGGTGTAAGGTCATGCTTGGAATGCATGAGCTTGCTGAATCATTTTTCTATCAAAATGAATCATCTGCAAGCTCTAGCATGGTTTTCCAGAACTGTATTAAACAGTAGATGCACTTTAAATTAGGGTGGAATTAGACTATTTTCTCGTAAAATTCCATAGCAAATATCATATACACAAGACATCATATGCATTTATCAGAATGCAAAAGCAAGTCAAATACTAAGAAAGAACAGATAGATCCATATTAGAAGACTTTGATTTTTTACATGGAAATATTCAAGGGGAGACAGAAAGATAACTTGTACAAAACTCAAGATATTTTATATGATGCTTATTTCTAATATGAAAATGGCCAAAATGGCCTATTTATCCACAGCTCATTGGTCAATGTACAGTACTAAGGATTGTTTCTATGGAGGAAAAAAAAGAAAAAAGAAAAATGACAAAGTCACTTCGTCAAGACTTGTTCCAACCTTGTACAAACTTGGAATAGTATTTTCTTTACAGGTATACCTCCCTCCAACTGAAACTAATCAAATTCATTGTTGAGCACCCTCAATTCCAATACCATCAAGCCATGAAACAACCTCGTCAATAAGGGGTCTTCGCCTAGGATCCTGGTCTAAGCATCTACAGGCAATTTCGAGCATTTCGAACAGCTGCTTCTCAAGATCTTTATCCCAGACTGATGAGTCTACAATCTCTGCCTCCCTTTTTTCAGACTTCATCTGAAACACCCAAGAGACCAAATCCCTGCAGTTTTTTCCTTTACAAACCTCCACAGGCCTTCTACCAGTAATAAGCTCAAGAAGAACGACCCCGAAACTGTAAACATCACCCCTGCAGGTTGCTGTCAATGTTTGACTATATTCAGGAGGAATATAACCTAAAGTGCCAACCAAATCTGTCGTAACATGAGTATCATAGGGTCGAAGTAGCCTTGAGAGACCAAAATCAGCTAAATGAGCTTCAAATTTTTCATCTAAAAGTATGTTGCTAGATTTCACGTCCCGGTGAACTATATGTGGCTCACAAACTTTGTGCAGATAAGATAAACCAGAAGCTGCACCTTGGGCTATCTTGAATCTATCCTCCCATTTAAGAAATGAAGCCCCATCAACACATTCATGTAGCCAATAATCCAAGCTTCCATTCTCCATGTATGAGTAAATCAATAATCTGTCATTACCATGACGACAATAACCTTGAAGAGAAACAAGGTTCTTGTGTTGAGCCCTTGAAAGTGCTTCCACCTCAGCTCGAAATTCGCGTTCCATCTGACCACAGTCCCCAGAAAGCCTCTTGATTGCTGCTTTGGTACCATTGGGAAAGTTGGCCCTGTAAACCAAGCCAAATCCACCACAACCAATGATATTTGCTTGATTGAAATTATTTGTAGCCTTCAACAAGTCTGTAACTGTAAGATCCTTACAGTCTGAATTTTGGAAAAGCACCAACTTGGAAGACCCCAGGGCATCAGATAACCTGTGTGGCCGGCTGTCTTCCTCGTCGAAATCATCAATTGGCTCTCCCACATCCCTCCTTGACATTTTAAGCAAAACAATTGCAAGGATCAATGCAAGCCCAACTCCTATAGTGATAGTTATTCCCAGAATGTTCCCTCGACCAAATCTACTGTTTGAACCAGATGGAATACCAGGCTTCAACATGTTGGTAATGACATTACAAGGAGAAACTATTCCTCCACATAATCCAGGATTACCCTCGAAACTTGAACTGGTAAAACTAGAGAACTGCCCTCCAGTTGGAATTTGCCCCTTCAAATGATTATTAGCCACACTAAACCTCGACAAGAATGTGAGCTTCTCAAATGATGAGGGAATTGACCCAAACAGATCATTGGATGACAAATCTAAAATTTCCAAGTTCTCCATTTCTGAAATGGAGCTAGGAATGATCCCAGTTATATTGTTCCGGCTCAAGTCTAAGACATGGAGTTGTTTCAACTGTCCAATTTCAGGCAAAATTGTCCCATTTAATCTGTTGTTGCTCAAAAATAGTGATGGAGGGAAACTTGAGGGTTGGTTGTACTGCAAGGCACTAGCGCTCCGATTTCTCTTTACATATAATGGAATGAGAGCAGAAGAGTTGGAACTACTGCAGTGCACAGAAATGAGTCTCTTTAGCTCAGTCAGACTTTTTGGGATCTCTCCAGTGAGAGAGTTATTTGATAAGTCCAAGTAAAACAAATTCTCCATCTGACCAATCCAAGGAGGGATAACACCATCCAAATGATTCCATGACAAATCAAGAACTTGTAACTTCTTGCAACTTAGCAACCAATCTGGAATTTGACCTTTGAGAGCACAATTTCCAAGTGCTAATACCATTAAACTATCAAATCCACTCACATTTCTGGGAATTTCATCACCAATGAAATTCTCGGTGAGGATAAGAGTGGAAAGATTTTTGCACTGCTGCAATGCAGATAATGCCCCAGATAGATTCGTGAAACTATTGTTCGACAAAGTTAGAACCAAAACGGATGTCAGCTTTGAAAAACTCTTAGGGATATTGCCATTTAAGTCATTCTTAGCCAGGCTCAAAATTTTCAATTGATGGCAATCAGATAGGGAATTTGGAAGGAGGCCAGATAAATGATTAGTGGCAAGATCAAGAATATTAAGGCTAGGCAATGCAGTAAAATTAAGATTAATTGGACCAGTTAGAGAATTGTTTCTTAGATCAAGTACACAAAGCTTTGAGCATAATTCCAGTGTTGAAGGCAGTGGCCCAGATAACATATTTGAATGTGCAACAAGTTGTTCTAATTGTGTAAGGTTACCAAACACATTAGGAATATAACCCGAAAACCGGTTTCCATAAATAACCAGGGTTTTAAGGCTGGATAGCTTACTCAATTCTTGACTTAACTGGCCAGAGAAATTGTTGTTGGAGATTGAGAAATGCTGCAGAGCTGACATTGAGTAGAAAGAATCCGGGAGAGAGCCTGAAAGTGAATTGGAATCCAAATGCAATTGCTGGAGAGATTTGCCGCAATTGTTTAAGTCTTTAAGATTGCCAACAATATGGTTCATTGATAAATCAACAATCTGAATCCCTCTAGAGGAGCTGCAAATTTGAGAAGGGGCTTGCCCTGTAAATGAATTGTTGCTTATGTTGAACACAAGAAGATTTGGAAATCCCCCAAGTTCAAACATATCCTCTTTGAACAGATTGCTAGAAATATTAAGTGACTGAATGGATGATAAACCAGAAAGCACTCTTGAAACCTGTCCTGATAACATGTTATGGCTCAAATCAAGAACCTCCAGCTGCTTCAAGCTTGACAACTCCATAGGCAATCCACCTTGCAGATGATTGCAAGAGAGATAAAGTGACTTCAGCTGATCTAAACTGCCCAAAGACCGTGAAATTGTTCCTTTAAGACCCTTTCTTGGCAGAATTAGCTTAGTCACTCTGCCATTAATAGAACCATTGCCACCATTTCCACATATAACACCATCCCATTGACAGCAATTGGCCCGGTCGGACCAAGCTTTAATAATTGACCCATTTGTGAGGTTTCCAGCAAATTCCTTGAGCACCAAAAAATCACCAGTATCACAGGATTGAGATGAGGTTTTGAGACCCAAAGATGAGCAGAGAAAGCAAACAAACAATACCCATTTGAGGAAATTCATTGAAACAATGCCCAACACCATCATTACTGAAACTAAAGCTAAGCCCCAGCTCAAATCAAAGCCAAGACCCCCAAATTGAAGATGATATGTTTTTTGGGCAGGCACTACTTTTCAAAAAGAAACCCAAATTAAGAAACTTGCTAATCGACATCCCAAAGGAGCTCTAGAAAGAAAGGCAACTTGCAAGCTGCAAATTGCAAATGAAGCAACAAAAAGAAAGAAATATCTCCAATCCCCACCAGAAATCAAATCTCAACAACACTAATTAAGAGACTCAAAACCCCAATTAAATGTGTAATGTAAGTGAGTGGTACCCATTACACAAAAAGGAGAACACTCAGAAAGGAAGAAACTTCAAGCACAAAACACTCTCAAAATCAGAGGACACACACACACACAAAAAAAAAGGGACCAACTAGCAACTTGAAAGTGAAGCAATAATATAGTGATGTTTTAAATACAAGAATAAGGAAATAAAGAAATAAATTAGTGAAGCCAGTAAGGCATACAGTGAAATCCCTAGTCCCCACCTGAAACCAAAACCCTTGACAAAAATCAACAAACCCCTAAAACCCTATAATGTTGTTAAACTACAACCTCTGACTCCTTTGTAGAGAGAGAGAGCAAGAAAGTCACCCAAAAACCAAAAGCAGTGAAGAAACTTCAAACACACATCCCAAAGCAATTACCTACAAAATAACAAAAAGCAACAGTTAAGCAATTAAGCAACAATTTACTAAAATCTGAAATCAGATCCCAAGACTAAAAGATTTTCATTTTATTAGATCAAAGAATTATATTAGTCTAGCTTATAATAGCTCTCCACAAGAAAAATTGAAAGAAAGAAACTTTACCAGTAATGAGACTCATGAACCCACCCAAAAGCTCTAATTAGCATTAAAAACATCACTTATAAGCCAAGTAAAGGCCCCCTGTGAACCCAACACCAACAGTGGCAACTTTTCCACAAATAGGTTCAAAACTAGACGTTTCTGTATCTCTCTCTCTCTCTCTCTCTCAAAAATCCTTTAATTTAAAGAATTATAAAAACCCACAAAGAAATAAAAAAAAATAAAGAAAAATAAACAGCAGAATCTAACTAAAGAAAAAGAGTTCAAAGGAGAGAGAGAGAGAGAGAGAGTAGAGACAACCAAGAAGGCTGTGAAAAAGGAAAGTTCTCACTCTTTCATAAAGAATCAATTTTTTTTTTTTATCCAAAGTTCCATAAAGAATCAATTGTTTATTATTATTAGACAAAGAAAAGAAATTTAAAGGAAAGAAATAAAACAAAAACAAAGAAAGTGAAAGTGAGTGAAGAAGAGGAGAAAGTGATTTGAAATGAATACACAAAGAGCTGACTTTCTTTATTATTTTTGGACATATTTACTTGCTTTTGGATTTGGTTCTGGTTGCATTTGTCATATATTATTACAGATTTGATATTGAGGTGTGGTTAACAAGTCACACACTGCATCTGTCGCTGTGGTCTCTCTCTCTCTCTCTCTCTTTCTGACTGTCAATACTTACATTTGTCTCTTTCTTTGATAATCTTTAACTTCCTCTCTCTCTTTAGAAAACAAATATTTTCTTCTTCTTTTTTTGGTGGGCAGAGTTTTGATTTTTGATTTTGATATTTGCATATTTCAATTCAATTTTCATAAGGGTTGGCCAAACTTTTATTTATTTATTTTGTAACGACTAACGAGGACACTAACATGCAAGTGCAACAACTCCTAACTCTCTTATACCTTCCAAAATATGTGCGTGAAACTCACCAAAAAATAATTATGGAGGTTTAATTTTTAGTAGTTATAAAATTAATTAACACCAACTTTTAATTTGATTTTTAAATTAAATCTTATGGTAAAAATAGTTATAATTAAATTTTTTTAATGTTTATAAAATCCTTTCAATTTATGGATTTGATCAAAACTTATGCAATAAATGAGATATGTATCAATCTTTTTTATTTTTAAATTTGACTTTAATTAAAATTTGAATTTAGCTCTCGTAATTTTAAAAATAGTTTTAATATTATTAAATTAAAAACGTATTAATACATGTAGCAATAATTGATTAGCCATAAAATTAAAAAACTAAAGCCAAATATAAAAGGTAAAAATTTTCGCCAAGGTTTGATTAAAAATAAAAATAAAACCAAATAAGTATCAAAGTTCATCAATAATGAAATATTAATTTTGAGATCATATTCAAATTTAAAGTCAAATTATAAGAGATTTTTTTTCTTCTTTTTTGTGAATTCTTTAATTTTAATACTATATATATTCAGAATCTTTATTTCTCTGTAATAATTTTCAAACACAGTTACTAATTCGTAAAGAAATAATTTTATAGTGCGCAAAATTATTTATTTACCATTATATTTTAGGAGACAGACGTTAAAACTAATCTCAAGTACTACGGTGATGGACGAATTTATTTTAAAAAAATCATGTGAAACACAGGTCTCGATTGTGTTATTATTTAAATATAATGTATTCATTATTTGGTGCTACTATTGTATTTTGATAATTTATAAGCATTGAAAAATGTATACATTGTCCTTGATTCTCCTCGCTCAATCTCGCCTCGACTTCAGACTCGCTTAGGCTTGCCTCGTCACTAAACTGGTCTCGCCTCGTCACTAGACTGAGTCCTTTTCACTTCACTTCGTCACCTGATTCTCCTCGACTTGTCATTAGCTCACCTCGACAAATTGAGATTGCGTGTCAAGTGTCAAAATAATAATTCTACTTCTTTTAGTTTTATATATTTATTTTCATTAATTATTCTAACAATCTTAAAATAGATTATTACCCTTACTTTGGAGTTACCTTTACTTTGGAGATATTATATTCTAGACTGGACAAGGATTTTGGGACATTTTATTTTATTTATATATTTCTTATAGCTTCTTATTAAAAATTTAAAAGCTTGTCTTATGATTTTAATTTTGTTGTTTTAGAAATGGAGATTGCCAACGTTCGAAATACACCTCAAAGGACATCCTCCTCGAGTGCACAAGTAACAACCCCTGTTGTGCCTGTTTCGGTTCCAGTGAACCATGGAAAAAAACCAAAAAAATTTAATGGTTTGAATTTTAATAAGTGGCAACAGAAGATGTTGTTCTATCTAACCACGTTGAACCTTGCACGATTCCTGACCGAAGATGCTCCTACTCCGAAGAGGATGAGCAGGATGTTCAAATGAGGGTTGCTCATGACACTTGGCATCATTTTGATTTTCTGTGCAGAAATTATGTCATTAACGGGCTGCATAACTCACTATACAATGTGTATAGTGGAATAAAGATTGCTAAACAATTGTGAGATTCCTTGGACCACAAATATAAAACCAAGGATGCTGGTACCAAGAAATTTATAGTGGGACATTTCCTAGACTATAAAATGGTGGATTCTAAAATTGTGGCAGTCAAGTACAAGAGCTTCAAGTTATTCTCCATAAAATTCATGCTGATAGGATGAACTTGAGTGAGACCTTCCAAGTAGCTGCTATTATTAAGAAGTTACCCTCTTATTTGAAGGATTTCAAGAATTACCTTAAGTACAAGCGAAAGGAAATGAACATTGAAGAGCTAATTGTTAGACTTCAAATCGAAGAAGATAATAGAAGCTCAGAAAAGAGGGGATATTTACCTTCGGAAGTGAAGGCGAACATTGTTGAGCATACACAAAGTTCGAAGAAAAATAAAAACAAAAAGTCCAAAGTGGGACCTAGTGGCGGAGTTTCCAAGAAGAAATTCCAAGAAAAATATTTTAATTGTGACAGAGTGGGTCACAAATCCTCTAAATGCAGGTTGCCGAAGAGGAAAAAGAAGAACCATGAAGTTAATATGATTGATGACATAACAAAAGATGTCTCTGACATCAGCCTCGATGCGGTTATATCTGAAGTGAATCTGATCGGGTCGAATCCGAAGGAATTGTGGATTGATACTGGTGCAACAAGGCACGTATACTCGAAATGAGAAATGTTCTCCACCTTCACTACTAATATTGGAGAAAAGCTATATATGTGCAATTATGCCACTTCTGAGGTCCTCGGTGAAGAAAAAGTGGCGTTGAAGATGACATCTGGAAAAGAGCTGACTTTGAACAATGTACTGTATATGTCAGAAATTCATAAAAACCTAGTGTCCGGTTCGCTGCTCAATAAGCATGGATTTCGCATGGTGTTTGAGTTAGACAAAATTATTTTGTCTAAAAATAGAATGTATGTGGAGAGGGAGTATGTGCTTGATGGGCTATTTAAACTTAATGTAACTGTAATTACTCGCATGAATGAAAATACCTCTTCGATTTAATTGCTTGAGTCTTCTAATTTATGGCTGTGAACCCTCAATTTTGTACCCTCATGATGCTGCCGCAACTTGACACTTAATAAAATTAGCGCGTTACGTAGAACCGGTACGGAGGTCCCGCTAGCCGGTTAGCGGGCAGCGCCCCTTACAAGGGTTCGGGGGCAGTGTTCTTGAAAGGTAAACAATTTATTTCTTCCAACACAGACCAACATCACTTTTTCGATCATGACCGGACTTTCTGTACCATACAGCACTTTTCCAAAATTGACTGAATTTTTTTCAAAACTGACTGTCAAACTGTCCGATAATTAATTTCATATCCACCGCCACTGACCGGTAGTTTTTCAAACTTCAAAATATCCAGAAAACTGACCCGGAAGTCCTGAAAATTGACCCAAAAATTGAGCCAGTAGATGGACAGGCACGAAAATCGAGAGATGACCTCGCGGACGCGCCGAGAGCACCTTGAACGGTCTCGAGCCTTCGCGCAGACCTGCTGACACACGTCGTACTAACGTGTGTCAGACGCGTCAGTACGATGCTAGCACATCCGCGAGGTACACTCGCGGAGCCGCCAAGGTCGTTCGCGTGTCCGCGAGGAGCTGTGGCAGCCATCCGCGAGCTTCGCTCTCGGACAAGCACAAACCATCGGCGGCTCTGCGGCCTTCTTTCGCAGATGACCGTTGTGCGCAAAAATACCCCTTTTGCCCCTATTTCAGATTACCTTTTTAAGTCCTTTTTGGTCTTTTCACTCATTTTCATTTCCTATAAATAGCTCTTCCATTTTTCATTTCAATTTACACTAAGAGTTAGTATCGAATTTTCTAATGCTCTATCTCTCTCTCTCTTTGATTTTGATTAATTAATTCTAATTTATCCTCCACTCAATTCGATTAGTTAATCATTTTAATTAATCACTTTAATTAATTAATTATTTTAATTAATTAATCAATACTTTTAAATTAACCTCCCTTAAGGTTAATTTAATCCAATCCACCTCTCCGAAAAGGAATTCCAATCCGGTAAAACCCTCTACTCACAAATCCCAAAAAAGAAGGTATAATCCCTTACCCTCATTCAAACTCCAAATCAAATCTAACCGATCTTTAAACTCTTTCATCTCACCGAGGAACGAATTACGTAGATTTTGATCCTCATCTAATGGAGTACGTGGGCACGCTTGAAATCTAAATCCAAGCCTCAAATCCAAATCTCAATCATCCCCTTCCCCTTTTATTTTAATTTATGCTTTCTTATAAATTTTAATTACTGCAATTAGTTAATTACTTGCTCTTTACTTTTTTCATGCATTCATAATTATATCATGCTCATCCACTTTAAATTGCAATTAATACTTGTCATCTATAAAATCAATTTTCAAGTCAAATTAAACTAAAGAGCTAAATTGAAATTATTTTAAACTAGAAATCTAGTCCCCGAGCTCAACCTGATTCAAAGACTAGTGACTTTATCCTTGGGTAAATTAATCAAAGATTAATAAATTGGAGTCAAATTGGATTTTTCTTTAATTTTTCCATTTAAATAAATTAGGGTGGCGACTCCCAAATCTCTTTCAAAAATCAAATCAATTTTCTGAGGCAATAGCCGCTTCTAATTGTGAGCACCAAAACTCATACCTAACCTCCCTTAAAAATCGGTCGCCTTTCCTTAAAGCATTTAATCATATTTTTCCTGAGCGATAGGAGGGGCGTTCGGGCGAGACCTCACAGTTGGCAACTCCACTGGGGACTAGTTGCCACCTTTTTTTAATAAAAGGAAAGCAAAAATAAGAGGATTACTATTTGGTTTGAATTTTTTCAAAATGATCACCATTTGGCACTTGAGTTTAATTTGACTTTCATGCATCATTTTGCATAATAAAGGCTTATTGCCTAAACTCTAGATTTAGAAAAACTTTTGGATGGTAAGTAGCATTGGATCGACAACTCTCTTTGAGTATGTTGGGAGATAGCGAAAGCATTCCACCCCGCGACGAATCCCCGATCATTTATGTGGTGTAACGAGCAATCCATATTGTTGGACCCACGCGAGTCTCTTTGACTCATATATGGTTAGGTATATTGATGCTCTAGTGGAACGGGGACCCTTAAACCAAGCTACCCTTCATCCTTGTGCATATAGTTGCCTTAGTCTTTAACTATAGGTTCCATGTACCGTAATAATCAAGACTTTTTGTGCATGATCTATGAAACTCTTTTTGACATGCATCATGACATTATCATGCATACATGCATAAGAAACTCGAGAATAAAGTCTTCTCACCCTATAGACCAAAACCGGTGGTCCGTTACTCAAAATATCTAACCAATAGACCCGGTGAAGGGAATCATTTTCTTGATATACCGTTGCATCTGTCTGTTTCCAGTTTAAATTCTTACCCTTTCCTTTCCTTTTTTTTTTGAAGGTACCAATGGCCTACACCTTTGATCAAGATGCCATGAACACTTTTTTCGCCAACCTCCTCAAGAAACAAGAGGAAGCTTTCCAAAATACACTCACCACCGCCCTTAAAACTCAGGCCGATACATTCAACAATGCTTTCAGTACCCAGTCTGCCAACTTCACTAACGCCCTGAACACCCAACACCAGTCCATCCTCAATCAGGTCAGGGAAATGACCAATGCCACCACTGCTCCCGCTCATACCAAGCACACTTCCACTCAAGCCGGAAACAAGCCATGCTCTTACTTTCACTACTCCCATTATCGATTTGACTGATAAATGAAAGGCTTTTGACACTCCTACTTCTCCTTCTTTGGACCTAAATGCCACTACTCCATCCCCCACTACGAATCTTTTTGAAAATGGGGACTTCTCTACCTTTTCTAAAGCTAAGAAACTGATAGAAAAATTCGAGGCTATCGAGAGAACTCTCAAAAATATCAAGAAGCATAAAGATATGATAGATGTCGACTCTCTAGCTTCCCGAATGCAAGGGTTCCACCTAAGTTCAAAATGCCGGTTATGGATAAGTTTAACGGCATCACATGCCCCAAGACTCATCTTAAAATGTATGTGGGCGCCATGAGACCATTTGGAGTGGATGACGAGCTCCTTGCTCAGTTATTCCAACAATCTCTGACCGAAGCAGTTGTTAAATGGTTGATAGATCTTGATCAGAACCACAAGAAAAGTTGGGATGACATATGCAATGCATTTGTCAAGCAATACCACTATAACATCGAGGTGGATGTCACCTGTCGAGATCTAGAAACGACCAAAGCAAAGATCAGGAGAGTCTTTCACTGCGTTACTTACGAGGTAGAGGTCCAAAGCAGCACAAATGGTGAACCGCCCATCTGAAGTAGAGCATATTGAGTCAGAAATCTCCTCCCTCAGTATCAAGTCCATCTGCAAACTCAGTATCTCGCAGACTTCAGGGCTCTCATCGCCACTATCACCAAGATCAGGGATTTGATCCAATCAGGACGAATCAAAGATGAATCTTCTAGTTCAAGGTATCACAAGTACAACAATTACACAACCAACTCCATCACCCAAAGAGGAGGGGATGTAAATGTTGTCTCTTACCAGTCAATGAGGTTAGAATCAATGAGGACTTTCTCTGCGCTAGGCATGCCCCTCAACATTATTTACAAATAAGCCCTGAAGGCTCATCTGGTTAAGCCTTTTGAACCACGAGCTCCTTTAAGTCCCTTGCCCAAGGGCTATAATGTAAACGAGCATTGTGATTACCACCGTGAAGCGGGGCATAAGACCGACACATGTAAGGCTCTGAGACACAGAATTCAGGACCTCATTGATAATAGAGATATCATTGCCCCCAAGCCAAAGCCTAATATTGCCACCAATCCTCTTTCGAACCACTGAGCTCATCCAACCATCCCAAGCTCCAACCAATAATTGGTACTTTGAAAAGGGTGCCGGCCCTGCTGTACCCGAGTCCTTTTAGTCCATTTTCGAGTCTAAGTCCTCTGAGTCTATGTCTTTTGAGTCTGAGTCGAGTCCCCTGAGTCCATCCAAGTCTTTTGAGTTTATTTCTGAATCTGAGTCTGTCGAGTCTTCCTTTTTGAGTATGTATTTTGCCTTCCATGCTTATCTTTTAATGTAACCCATGATGATGGGACTTTTATCAGCAATGAAAAGTTTGAACCTTCTGTTTTACTCTACTTCTTCTTATTCATCATCTGAAAAAGAAAAAGAAAATGAAAAAAAAAATGAATGAAAAAGGCAAAAGAATCAATTAATTATGGCACAGAGTAAAAATAAAAAGTTGCATACATTGTATCTGCATATCATGACAGACAGGCATTAATCAAAGGGCTCATGTTTTCCTGAACTGTTTTGCATGGAACCCAAGGACATGATAGACTCAAGCATCGCGGTTCACAAAATTTCAGCTTACAAAAGTATAAAGCCTATTAAGCAGAAGCTATAAAGAATGAAAGCAGAATGGATCAGAGCCAGCTGAATGCCACCGACGAAAAGAGAATGGACGCTTTGTACAAGATTCAAGGTTACCAACAGAAGCTGGCCAGACACTTCAACAAAAGGTGAAAGAACAGAGGTTTGCAAGAAGGGAATCTTATCCTAAAAGTGATCCGAGCTCCTGTGCACAACCCAAGAGGAAATTTCAGACCAAAATGGGTTGGAACATACGTTCTAAATAAGATTCTATCTGACGAAGGTGTCATCTTCATAGACGTGGACAGGAACAAATTCCCCAACCCTTGCAATTTGGACTAACTAAAGATCTGAAAGTATTGTCTGCAGTTAATTTCTCCATCTTTAAATGCATCTGTAACAAGAACTATGTGGACCTGATTCTCCCTAAAAAAAAATGACATAAAAATGATGTAAGGGATACGTAGGCATCCCAACTCGGGTGCGGTCCAAATCATAGTACAAAGCACTTTTTTTTCACATGACAAAGCATCGCATTCTCATTTCCTCTGTGCCTAAATGCATTATTCACTTGGTTCTTTTGCTAAAACAAAAAATAATAATAAAAAGAAAATGCTCGCTAAGTTGAAAACCCAAAAAGGCAGTTTAGGCAGAAATTAGAGCAAGTTAGCTAAGTTGAAAATCCAAAAGGGCAGCTTAGGCAGAAATTAGAGCAAAAATGAAAGATGTCTAATACAATGATGATCAGATTTTACAGAATACAATCCACCATCTCAAAAAAAAAAAAAAAAAAAAAAAAAAAGGATAGCCTATTCCAATCATCTATAGCTTATCCCATATCATGTACTCACATTAGCTTGCAGGCATGCGCAAACACAGAAAACTCGCAGCAAATCCTAAGCAACTATAAGATAAAAACAAGTGTCATCATCATGTTTGAAGTCATAGTCTAGCCAATCCTTCTCCTCCTCCTAGGATGCACATCCCTTATGCTCTTGTCAGAATCAGAGTCCACCACAATCTCCTCAATGGTCATACCCCTTATCCTAGTCTCTGTAGCCTCCTCCGCTGCAGCAGTAGAAGTAATAGCAGAGCTAGAACTGCTCTCCATAGTTACACTAAAAAGCCTACCCCGAATGTCAGCAGCTCCAGAACTACTCCTAGAAAATCCTCCTCTGTTCAGAGTAACCAGTGCAGTCTGTAGTGTCGAACCCTCAGTAGCTCCTAGAGTCTCCTCCGAAGGTTGAGTCACTCTTTCTGTTTCTTTTGTAACAGTCTCTCCTTCCTCTGTAGCGTCATCTTCAATCTCCCTCAGTAGAATAACCTAGCACTCTCTCTCAACTGGCTAAACAACTCAAGCCAAAACAGCCTCAGCCACAGTACTACTCTACCCCATCTAAAGTGCCAAACCCACTACTCCAACATCGCCCCAACCAGTAGAACTGAAAAAAACAAATACCCAACCATCAGACAAAAAAATCAGAACCCTCATCCTAAGCCTCTACCTCTTCAAGTCTCCAAAGTCACTGGGGTCCTGAAATTCCTCGACCATCAACAACCATCCGACTACCAATATCCTGGGAGCAGGTCTAAAAACTCTTGAAAAGTCTAAAAATGCCCAACTCTGAACTCTGACACCACTAGGACTGCCTTTGGATTGCAGTCGAATACGGTGTTGAACTCTTTAAAAGTGGGGCACAACTCCTCCATGGCAGCACCAAAATAAAAAACAAGGGCCACCGGGTTCCAAAACTAAAAGCAAGCCCTCAGAAAATCTCAGTCGATCTACACACCCCATAAAGTCACCATCGATGCAATATCGTATCCGCCAAAATTAATCCTCTCTACCTTCTCGAGTTTCTTTATCCATAAATACATGTAGTGGTTGAAATGCAGCTCCATGGATGCAAAAATCACATGAAAAATTACACTCATACACAGAACATAAGTCGTGAATTCACCCTTTTGCATCCATGCAATCATCTACTACATGCATATCAAGTTAAGCAAAAGGTCTATAAATCTCGAAACATGCATGTATAAACATGCATCATCTATACACAAACATACATGCAAGTGTGATCATGCGCAGTCATACACCATCATGCATAAGCCGAGCTAATGGTCTCTCCTCCTCGAAGTTGACCGACATTTTTCCAAAACTAACTGATACCTTCTCGAAGCTGACCGAAACCCTCTCAAATCAGACACCTTCCCGACCCTAACCGCGATAACAACCTTTCACTCAATTCTGACTGTGGTAATAATTTTTCACCCGATTCTGACTGCGATACTATTTTGACTTTGCTTCCAAGCTAAGCAGTTTTTCTTCACTCAATTCTTATAGTGGTAATAATTTTTCACCCGATTCTGACCGTGGTACTATTCTGACTATGCTTTCAACCTAAGCAGTTGTCCTTCACTCAATTCTGACTGTGGTAACAATTTTTCACCTGATTCTGACCGCGATACTATTCTGACTATGCTTTCAACCTAAGCAATTGTCCTTCACCCGACTCTGACCATGGTAACAATCTTTTATACAATTCTGACTGTGATAACCATCCCTTTGGTTCCTTCCCCTGCCTTTTTATCCAAGTCAGCCCTATCCTTCACCCAAAAATATTTAGCCATTAGCCTAAATATCTTTTTGGTTCCTCTTATCGCTTCCATTTATCAAGTCAAGTTTCCATCCATAAATGTTTAGGAACACTTACTTAAACATCCATATAGTTCCTTTTGCCATTTTCCTTTTCTACCATGTTTCTCACCCATACATGTCCTAGCCACTTACCTAGACATCATTTTGGTTCCTTATACCATCCATTCTCCCGAGTTCACTATCATCAGAATCACCTTACAGACAAGACAATTCTGATGAGGGGGCAACTGTAAACCCTCAATTTTACACCCTCGTGATGTTGCCGCAGCTTGACATTTGATAAAATTAGCGCGTTATGTAAAGCCGGTTAGTGGGCAGCGCCCCTGAAAGGTAAATGATTTATTTCTTCCAACACAGACCAACATCACTTTTTCGATCCTGACCGAATTTTCTGGACCAGACAGTATTTTCCCAAAACTGACTGAATTTTTTCTAAAAATGACTGCCAAACTGTCTGATAATTAATTTTGGATCCACCATCACTGACTGGTAATTTTTCAGACTTCAAAATATCCCAAAAATTGATTTGGAAAACTCCAAAAATTGAGCCGGCGGATGGATAGGCACGAAAACCGAGCGGCCACGAGGACTTCCGCAAGACAAGCTCGCGGCTCCGCAGAACGCCTGCGCACATCCGCGAGGCGTTCTCGCGGCAGCCACGAGGTGACCTCATGGACGTGCCGGGAGCACCGCGGACAATCTCGCGCATCCGCGCAAAACTGCTGACACGCGTCGTACTGATGCGTGTCAAACACGTCAGTACGATGCTGGCATGTCCGCAAGGTACACTCACGGAGCCGCCAATGTCGTTCGCGTGTCTAGGAGGAGCTGTGGCGGCCTCGCGGATGCATGCAGACCATCAGCGGCTCCGCGGCCTTCTCTCGCTGACGACCGCTGTGCGCTGAAATACCCTTTTTACCCCTGATTCAGATTACCTTTTTAAGTCCTTTTTGGTCTTTTCACTCATTTTCATTTCCTATAAATAACCCTTTTATTTTTCATTTAAATTTACATTAAGAGTTAGTATCGAATTTTCTACTGCTCTCTCTCTCTCTCTCTCTCTCTTAATTAATTAAACTCTCTTTGATTTTGATTAATTAATTCTAATTTATCCTCTACTCAATTCAATTAATTAATTATTTTAATTAATTAAAAATTGAGTAATCAATTCTTTTAAATTAATCTCCCTTAAGGTTAATTTAATCCAATCCACCTCTCCGAAACAAAACTCCGATCTGGTAAAACCCTCCACTCACAAATCCCAAAAAAGAAGGTATAATCCCTTACTCTCATTCAAACCCCTAATCAAATCAATCTGATCATATCTGACCGATCTTTAAACCCTTCCACCTCACCGTGGTACGAACTACGTGGGGTTTGATTCCCATCCAATGGGGGTACGTAGGCACGCTTTGAATCTAAATCCAAATCTCAATCAATCCCCTTCCCCTTTTATTTTAATTTATGCTTTCTTGTAAATTTTAATTACTACAATTAGTTAATTGCTTGCTCTTTACTTTTTCCATGCATTCATAATTATATCATACTCATGCACTTTAAATTGTAATTAATACTTGTTATCCATGAAATCAATTTTCAAGTCAAATTAAACTAAAGAGCCAAATTGATATTATTTTAAACCAAAAATCTAGTCCCCAAGCTCAACATGGTTCGAGGACTAGTGACTTTATTCTTGGGTAAATTAATCAAAAATTAATAAATTCGAGTCAAATTGGGTTTTTCCTTAATTTTTTTATTTAAATAAATTAGGGTGGCGACTCATGAATCTCTTTCAAAAATCAAATCAATTTTCTGAGGCGATAGCCGCTTCCAATCGTGAGCACCGAAATTCGTACCTAACCTCTCTTAAAAATCGCTCGCCTTTCCTTAAAGCATTTAATCATATTTTTCCTAAGTAAGGGGAGGGGCGTTCGGGCGAGACCTCACAATGGCATGGTAGACTTAGACATGTTAATTATAATTCTTTGAAAAGGCTAATTAACTTGGACCACATACCTAAATTCCAAATAGATTTAAAACATAAATGTGAAATTTGTGTTGAGACAAAATTAACAAGATCATCTTTCCAATCAGTTGAAAGAAAAACTGAACCACTTGAATTAATTCATAGTGATATATGTGATTTAAAATTTGTACACACAAGAGGTGGTAAAAAATATTTTATCATATTTGTTGATGATTGTACAAAATACTGTTATGTGTATTTGCTTAAGAGTAAGGATGAGAATATAGAGAAATTCAAACACTATAAAATTGAAGTTGAAAATCAACTCAATAGAAAGATTAAGGTGTTGAAGAGCGATCGTGGTGGTGAATATGAAACACCATTTAGTGAATTCTATGCACAACATAAAAGTATACATGAAACCACAGCACCTTATTCATCTCAGTTAAATGGTGTGGTTGAAAAAAAAAATTATACCTTGAAAGAAATGATGAATGCAATGTTGATAAGTTTTAGGCTATCTTAGAACATGTGGGGGGAAGCCATTTTAACGACTAATTACCTTTTAAATAAGGCGCCTCAAAAGAAAGAAGATAAAATCCCTTATGAATTATGAAAAAGAATAAAGCTTTCTTATAAATACATGTGAGTGTGGGGGTGTCTTGCAAAAGTGGTTGTACCTATACCTAAAAAGGTGAAGACAGGTCCAAAAACAGTTGATTGAATCTTCATTGGCTATGCACATAATAGTAGTGCTGATCGGTTTCTTGTGTATGAATCTAAAATTTCAGAAATACACAAAAATACGATAATGGAATCAATAAATGCATCATTCTTTGAACATATATTTCCATGTAAATCTTTAGAAAAGGCGAGCTCATATAAACGAACACAAGGTTCGTCCTCACTAGAATGAGCACAGGGCTCGTCCTCGCTTGAACAAACAGAAGATCTGTCTCCACTTGAACAAACACAGAGTTCATTCTTGCATGAATGAACACATGGTTCATCTTTGCCTTAACGAACACAAGGTTCGTCTTCGTGGCGATTGAGTCTGTCCTCACTTTAACAAACACAGAGTTTGAGTTCATCTAAACAAACAAATGAGACTATACAATAAGATAGTCAAGACCAAGAACAAAGACATGAAAATGGAAATGAGCCAAGACGAAGCAAAAGAAAAATAGTAGAAAAATCTTTTGGTCTAGATTTTCTAACTTATTTGCTTGAAGATGAGGCACAAATTTACGAAGAAGTAGTAAGCTCTTCGGAAGGTCCTTTGTGGAAAGGGGACATTAAAAGTGAAGTTAATTTTATCATGCAAAATCATACATGAGAATTAGTTGATTTACCTCCATGATGTAAACCACTAGAATCCAAGTAGATCTTCAAAAGGAAGATGAAAGCAGATAGTTCAATTAATAAGTATAAAGCTAGACTTGTAATTAAAGGTTACAAACAAAAGGAAGGCTTAGATTACTTTGACACATATTCTCATGTAACAAGGATAAATTTCATTAGGATGATAATTGCTATTGTTGCATTATGTAATCTTGAAATACATAAGATGGATGTGAAGACTGCTTTCCTAAATGGAGAATTGGATGAGGAAATCTACATGGCACAACCTGAAGGCTTTATTGTCATAGGACAAGAGAAGAAGGTGTGTAGATTAATTAAGTCTCTGTATAGCTTAAAGCAAGCACCAAAACAATGGCATGAAAAATTTAACAGTACTATGCTAGCAAATGGATTCAAAATCAATGAATGTGACGAATGCATCTATGTCAAAGACACTAATGATGGCTATGTCATACTATGTTTATACATTGATGACATGCTCATTGTTGGTAGTAATGGAAAATGATAAAGTCTACCAAGAATATGTTAAATTCAAGGTTTGACATAAAGGATATGGGACTAGCAAATGTGATCTTGGGAATAAAAATTTCAAGAAAGTCAGACAAACTCACATTAAGTCAAACGCACTATGTGGACAAAATACCTGAAAAATTCTTCAATAAGAATGATTCAAGTATGGTTAGAACCCCATTAAACTTGAGTGTCCATCTATCCAATAATAGAGGTGAGAGTGTATCTCAAGTGGAATATTCTAAAGTGATAGGCAGTCTCATGTACTTAATGAATTGTACAATACCAGTTATTACTTATATAGTAAGTAAACTGAGTCGATACAGGAGTAATCCCGGAACTGATCACTGGAAAGAGATAGTAAAAGTACTTAGGTACTTACGATATTATGGACTGCATTATACCAGATATCCAGCTATCTTAGAAGGCTATAGTAATTCAAACTGGATCTCTGATATAAAAGACTCAAAGTCTAATAATGAATATGTATTCACACTAGCAAGTGCAGCTGTGACTTGAAAATCCTCTAAACAAACGGTCATTTAATTAACACTTATTCTCTTATAAATATTTATTGATGTTTATATTTATTAAACGGGAAATTTAATTTCTAATATTATATCTAAATTTATAGATATATTTTGAACATCTTGACCATATTTAAGCGTTACACTATGCTCCATCTATTAGGTTGAGTTTGAACTAAAATGTGAAAATTTCAAATTCATTTTAATTCAATTTAAAGGTTAAATAAATTTATTTGATTTTCTAGTATTTGTCAGGAGAGATGATTAAAACTTGAAATTTTATCCAAATTGAAAATTGTACTTTTTTTATTAAGTCAATTTGATGCAAAATTTTGACATAAATAATTTACTAAATTTCTTTTATCAAAATAAATGAATAGATTGAAGATCAACTTATTAAAAGTTTTTTTTTTTTTTATAATAATCAACTTATTAAAAATTAAAAAATAAACAAGTAATATTTCACATGATGAGAAAATATTACAATATTAATCATAGTTGTCAGAACCGACCCAGCCTGATCGTTTCAAGTAGGAATTGAAAATCAGGCTCAGTTCTGACTTCATACCCGGCTAGAGTGAAAATAGGGAAAAATTCGATGGCTTGGTCAACCCAGACTAAGTTTTCCAGGAGAGAAATCATTTTTTTTTTTGCATTTTTTTTGTGAGTGGATTAAAAAAAATAATTTTGGACCAAATTAAAAAAAAAAACAAACTTTGTGACTGGATTAAATAAAAAAAAAACTACAAAACTCAAGTTGGCACAGACTAACCCATTTCGGTTCGATATTCGTGTACGCAGGCTCACACGTTGAACCTAAGCTCAATAGAGTGGATTTGCACCCCCACCCTCACGCACGAGAGAGAGTTTTCTTAGCTACTTTCTTTGCATTGAAAGGAGAAGTCTTTGAATATATACCTCATTCAAACTTTGCATTTTTCCAATGTGAGATTACTCACTTTCCTCCCTCACTTTTATTTGTATAGAACTTACTTTGAGTTTCAAATTATTATTCACCATTTTGAGCACATGAATATTTAAATTTATATTTTTTTACGTAGAAAAATACAAATTCGAGTAGAATTACTACTACTGAGTAGTGGAATTTACTCGAATTTGGATCTTAAAATGGTCACTTAATAAGTTAATTTATCATAATTTCTTCTAAATAATAGTCTCAAATTTATATTTCTTCTAAGTAAAGTTCATTAATTGCTCTAGTAACATTCATTAATTTTAATTATATGTATATTATATTTTTTTAATATATAAATAATAAATATATGATATTATTTAAAATTTCAATTCGATTCCGATTGAACCTCTGATCTATGACCCTCTGCTTTTTACCGGTTCTAAGACCGGACCGAATTTGAAAACATTGATATTAATAAGTGCTATTTTTTTTTTTTTTTGCCAAATTAATAAGTGCTATTGGCAAACATAATTTTTTGGACATTTGAATTAAGATTTTATAATTTCTTGTTTCAAATCTTACGATATATAAAATGATTTTAGTATTATTGAATTAAAGATTTTTTTTATATATAATTATAGTGAGAATTTTGATAGATTATTAGGCACACAACGACTTTGAAGTGTTTAACACGCGCCCTAATGGCAGGTGGGGGAAAAACTGAGAAGTGATAAAGTGAGGTCCGGAAGTCAAAGTGAGGGATTTGGATAACACGAGAAATGACCGGTTGTAGCCGGTTGGGTGAGAGGCGGTGGGCGGAAGTCACGGGTTACTGCCTGGATTATGAACATTAGTCATGAAAAATATTTTGGTTTGCAATTGGCTTGTCGGGTCAACTACTCAACCTAATATTTCCATGTGAATCTACCAAACCCACTTCTTTTTTTTCCTCTCATTTTCTAAACAATTATTTTAAAAAAATTGACACTCTTTGAAATTTGTTACATTATATTGTACGTTATAATAGAGCTCCATGCATATATATATATATATATATATATATATATATACAGTATTTTTAAAATTACGTCGTTGATCTAATAATTAGGTCACCGTTTCACAATTTGATCGGTATGATTTATTGGTGCGATTGATTCTTTTTATTATTTTATTTTATTTTAACTTAAGACGATATCGTTTTGAGAAATTTAATTTTTTAAGTAATCGGATCAGATCAATAACTAATTTTCAATTTAATCGATCTGATCGGTTGGTTTAATCCATTTTTTAAAACACTCGTGTGTGTGTATATATATATATATATATATATAAAGTTGAGAGAGGG
Organism: Vernicia montana; assembly: GCA_949750685.1. NCBI lineage: Eukaryota > Viridiplantae > Streptophyta > Magnoliopsida > Malpighiales > Euphorbiaceae > Vernicia > Vernicia montana. The sequence continues at coordinate 30,761 of CATKHJ010748524.1, forward strand.
GGATAAACCGAAAATGATATTGTTTTCATTTCATATGAAATAACCCCTCCCCCAAATTTCATGTGATAGTGGCATAGTGCAATTATAATAAAAATGAATATTTGCATGGCGATGAAGAGACATAATATTGAGGAAGAATTTGTCTTAATATTGAAAATTTGGGAGTTGAAAATTTTATTTTAGATGAAATGGAACCAACTTCATTTCCATTTTATCTATTTTCCTTTTCTTTTTAATTTTTCTTAAGTTTTTTATTCTAAAGTGGCAATTATAATTTATGTTTTAAAACTCGAACTGATTCATCTAATTCAATCGAAAAAATCAAAAATCAGTCCACGGATCGGTAATGAGCGTTCGCAATGTGTAATGAATATTACTTTTCTATCTGTTTGATTATAAGAAACGTTACAGAATATGTAACAAACATTACAGAATATGTAACGTATATTATCCTTACATATTAGCAAACATATAATAAATATATTTTATTATTTAAAATTTCAGTTTGATCTCGATTCAATCTCAATTGAACATTTGATCCGTGATTTTCTGTTTTTGCTAGTTCAAGAACCGTATCGAATTTCAAAACATAGATTATAATTAAGACCATTATAAACATATTGGCATATCTTATTGAAAAGTTGAAAAAAAATTAAATCGATAATAACATTTGTAAAAATGTAGTAGTTTATGCATCAAAGTTTATGATAAAATTAAAAAGCGATATATTTTTTTTAATTAAGTTTTTGTTGTCATTGTCAACTCTTGTTAATAATAACAATAACAATAATAATATTTCAATGTAAAAAAGAAAAATTAGACAATAATAATAGAACTATACCAAATATGTTCAAATTGTTGTTAGGGAGTATATTTGCATCCAACATGAAAAGGGATAAGATTGATTTCTTTTGTTAGGGAAAAAAGATAAGATTTGATGTTGAGAAGAAACATGGAAAAATGAAGCAAATTAAGTATGGTTAAAGTAGTGGCAATACTAAGAGTAGACTTAATTAAAACACGTGACTCTACTCCACCCTCTTTGGACACCGTACGAAATTTGTCCGCCACTCAACAGTTGACAATGTTGACTTTGTATAATTGTATTTGCTCGTGCGTACATACATTTATTATTTATATGATTTTTTTTTATATAATTATTTATATGATTGTTATTTATTGATTATTATGAGTTATGACCTAATATTCGTTTTTATTTGGCAACAAAAAAAGGAAAAAAAATATTCGTTTTTATTTGTAATAATCATGTATACTTAATGAAATATTTTTTTCCTTTAAAAAAAAAAAGAATGCATCTTCTATTAAATATGTTTTTTTTAAATGACAAAAATGCATCTTTTGTATATATTTATTTTTATCAATAGAAATTTAAATAATAATAATAAAAATGAGTAAATTATCATTGTTCACTTGAATTAATTACTCCTTACTTTTAATATATATTATTTAATTTCTAAAATTTGAAAAAATCAATTATTTAATCATTATATATGAATAAGTTAAGTAATTTTGATATTTAATTCCAGAATAAAAAAATACTTTTATATATTAATAAAATATCAATTTTTATCTAAAGAATTAAATTCAAAGATAAGTGGGTAAAGTATAGAGTAATTAACAATAATAAATTTTAGAGGAATGAATTAGTCATTTGAATAATTGATCCACGCCACATAAAAGTCTCGAATATTTTTCATTTACTGAGACTTTCTCTAACGGAAAACCTTCCATATATAAATAGCATTAAGAAATAATTTTATTAGATTCGAACAATATTCCATACTCTGATGATCAAGTGGTTCAGAAAGTATACTGTTGATGAGTTATCGCCTTCCAAAATCTTTCTATATGGTATATGAGAGACAGAGTTTTGTTGATATATAAGAATATGTTTTTATTTTTTCCTATAATTAACTATTAAAATCACTTTTTTTTTTCAATTTTTTATCGAGTATTGCATGGTTATATTGTTTTTATGGAAGGTCTCGATTGTTAATGATTAGTGTTAGAAGGAAATGAAATTTTTTTTTGTGAGATATCATATTTATTTTTTGTGAGTCGCACACCTAATAAGAAAATGATTCAAATTCAATACCTTTCTCCAAAAAGCAAAATAACTTACCACTAAATTAAGCTGTCGGTAGTTAACTATTAAAATTACTTACAACTCATTTGAAACAAATGAATTACACAAAATTTTGAGAAATTTATTTCGAATTCTACATTTTAAAAAAATTTTGTATTTGAAATATTAAAAAATATTTATTTCAATTTTACAAATTCAATTCCAAGAAATCCAATAAAACTAAATTAAATTCCATTAAAATAGATTGAATTTTCAAATGAATTCCACATAACTAAAAAAATAATTATTGTGGATAAAAATACCCTTTTTTTTTCTTTTTTTTTCATGCTCTCTCTCCCCCTCTTTTTTTCTTTTTTTCTTCTTTCTGCCAATCAATTTTTTTATTATATTTTACAAATTAAATATTAATTATAGATATAAAATAGATTTATTTTTAGTTATTTCATTCTTAATTATATTTATTATATTGAGGGTATTTTAGGAAATAAGAATAAAAATAATTCATTTATAGATTTGTGCTAAATATAAAAATATGAAATTCAATTAATATTTTAAATTGTATTTTTCCAAATATAATAATTCATTTCCTTGAAATTCATTTATAAATAAATTTCACATTTGTAATTCATTTGTTCCAAACGAACCGTTAATTTAGAATGATAAGCTTAAATATAGTTAGTGTTTTAAAATTTAAGAGATTGAAATTAATATATTCTAATAAAATGTAAGAAATCATTAGTGTTTTAGATCAAAACTCGGTAATTTATTACCCTTAAATTAAGCTTTAAGCATAATGATAAAAAAAAAATCTTTGGTTATAGCATATAATTGTTTCACAGCTGGAGTCAAACAAATTAAAGAAGATTGAGGCTATTAACAGTTCTAATTCTAATTACTTTTTTTTTTTTTTTTTTTGCCAAGGTTCTAATTCTAATTACAAGGGCAGATTCTTGGCCAGGTTTATCAACTTTGAGACATTTATGCCATAGAATAAGAAAAGACAAGAAGGCAATAAAAATATGGAAAATAAAATAAAACAAACCAATGAATTATTAATGCATATAGGTGCCAATAGGTCACCAAAACTTATTGGAAAATCATGTTGGATTCTTAAATTTGATTTGAATTGTAATATTTGATATAATTATCATATATAT
>CATKHJ010748593.1:0-10164 GCA_949750685.1 Vernicia montana
CATTGAAGAAAGAGGTCTTCGATTCACCATCTCAGCTTCCACTCCAGCAATTTCGATACCACCAGATATCCCTGGCGAGTTTGTACCAATAAAGCTAAAGTTAGGTAAAGGGAAATGTTTCCAAGCCCTATCTTCATCATCCGAAGATTCATTTGAAAGAGGAGGGCTAGGAACATTATCGCCTGAAGTCCCAACAATTGCTTCAGAGGCTTACCCAGTTTGTGGTCTATCGGTTCTTTGCCTTTTGGCTGGAGGAGCTTCGATCTCCCTTTCAATAGAAGGATCATTGCTGGTTGCGTTTAAAGGCTCACCTTCGATAAACATAGCAATTGAAGGCACGGTCGTTTCTTCTTTGGTTGCCAGAGTTCGATAGTAATCATCGAAGTCGAATGTGTTGTAGTTTTCCTCTGCAAAACAATAAACTTTATTAGCAAAGGAATTTAGCATGAAAGTAAAATTTATTAAGTACTAAGTATATTATACCAAGAGATGGAGTTTCAACAGTTGGAGCTGGGAGAACTTCGGTAGTAGGAGCAGGGGCTTCTTCGATTCCCATTTCCTCCACGTTAACGGGGGGAACCCCTTTCTCTTCTTGCACTTCGTCAATCTGAACAGCATCATCATCCCGAGGAATGTTCGCTTCTTCTTCATTGACCCCTTTGGTCAAAAACTGGCTCTTTTGAATTAAAGTGGAGATAGATTGTAAATCATCTTCGTCCACTAGAGCTAGCACTGAGGCAGGAGTAGTTTTCTCTACCTCTGAGGGGTAGACTGCAGCTTCTTCGACATGCTCTTTTTGAGAAGTTGAACCCATTTTGGCTTTCCCTTTGCCAGCAGGGGTGGACTTATTCGACTTGCGAGCAGCCTTCTTCGCTGCAGCCTCTTCATTAATCTTCACTCCACCAGCAGGCTCCTTGGTTTTCTTCCTAGCCTTTTGCTTCTTCCATTTTTCAGCAACTGGCTTCACAGAAGTAGGAGCAGTAGATGGCACCTCCACCTTTAAAGGCTGCCAATCTTCCTCGCTAAGTAACACGAGCCTGCCAGTGTTTTCATCGACACTTGGTAAGCGGGCCTACAAGTTGTATGTCAAGGGGGTGATTCCCTTCAAATGTATCTCCAAATCAGCCCAAAGATTGCTTTTTTCATCGGCCTCCATTGCAAAAACAACATCATGTTAGTAGTTCGCAGGAATGTAAATTAATGAATAAAAATAAAGTGAATGGGTAACACCAACTCACCCCTAGCACCACTTAACTTCACGAAGGAGAACAACATACCTTGAGCATCTTTTAGAGACATGCACATTTCCAGTCTCTTTAGATGATAAGAGGACCTTCATCGGATCAAAGTTTTTATTCCTACTTTCTCTTCGTCACTCAGATCCTCGGGCCAATCTGACAAAGTCCCAACTTGGGTCATCAGGCACCCCAAAAAGCCAAAGCTAGGACCCTCTTCGGCATCAGTGGCTTTTTGCCTGATCACAACAAATTGATCAGTCCAAGCTGGAACTTTATTTTCTTTGCCCACAAAGAGGTTACGCTTTGGACGGGCTGAGGTAGTATAAACGAAGCCCTCAGTAGACTTCCCAATCTTAAAAAAGACTTGAAACATCTTCAGTGTGGGGACAATCTTTAAGGCAATACAGATTATCTCGAAGAAGAACATTTCCCTTATGGCGTTCAGATGAAGCACTATAGGGTTCACTTGATAATGGTTGAAGAGTGCAGTCATGAATGGAGAAGGGGGCCACCTCAATCCGGCCACCATTTGTTGATGAAAGAAGATGTAGTTGCAGAAGTTCTTCAGTAGCTCCCTCAGAGACTTCTCAGTATCCAACTTCTCATCAACGAAGATCCTTTCATTGGGATTAGGAATGTATACTTCAAACTCGCCATTAACAGGCTTCAAATTTCGCTCCCAAATCTGAAAGTCCCTCTCTTGAGCCATAAAGGCTGTATTATGCCATTGCCTGAGCAAAGAAGCAGAAAAATCAACAGCAGTGGTTTTTGGGGCCATTTGTAGTAATCTAAAAATGGTGTTTGGAAAGAAAACACAAAAAAATGCGAGAAAATGCAAGAACAGAAGCTTGAAGAGTTACTTCAATGGCAGAAATTGCAGGAAAGCAAAGTAGAAAGTAATTAACAGTGTAAAGAGCAAAAGGAAGAAGGAGGGGACTATTTATAGAAGAAAATGACTCTTGAAAACCGTTCATCAATCAAGTAAATCTAACGGTTAATGGGAATTGATCAAATGGCTATTACTGAAGAGTCTTTTTTTTAAATTTCTCTCTCCAATAAGTGTCATTCAGAGCCGAAATAATCTCACAATTACCCATGAGAATCTTGGCTGTCAGAAGGCTAAAAGATTTCTAACCTTTGCTCTTCTTCGAAGAAAAGCATCAAGCGAATGACTAAAGTTGAAAAGGTTCAACGTCTTGTCAAACCGAATAAACCTCTTCGAATCAGAAGCCATCTCGAAATATATATGTGTTTCAACATGGAACTTATGAAAGATATCCATATTGAAACAAGGGGGCCACTAATAAGGAAAAATTAGGGCTCAACAGAATTTGAGCCTTGGGGCTTTGAGCCCTTAAGAATACAGATCTCTCAAAAAATCTAATGAGCTCCACTCAGAGAAAGAGTTCCAAGTCGAAGAGCAAGCTCCAGAGTACCATCATCCGAAGAGCTCAATATAGAAGATGAATTTACTATAGTCACACTATTTTATTATAAAAGTGACTTTATTTTTTAGTTTTTAGGTTGGAAATAGCCTTATACTCAATTTTTTTGGAGCAATTAAGGACTTAAGTTTACAGAGACTAACATTACCTTTTGTAAAATTAGTAAAATTAATTCACATGGGTTCCATGTTAATTATATCCAATTAATTTAATTGCTAATTACATAATATTTCTTTTCTAGACTTCATATATATACATATTAAACTCTTGCTCTCACCATTAACATTACAATTATCATTTGTAAAATCAAACTTAAAGTTTTATTATTTAGGTTTTTTATCTGTATACTTTATCTTTGCACTCAGATTTTCATTAATTCATTTCATTTTGCTTTCTTTTTAAATAACTTATAAGCTCTCAGTAACTTAATCCCACTTGATATTATCTTTACCTGATATTTATGAAATCTAATCTTAAGAACTAATCAGATTTAAGTTCTATCAAATAAATTGCTAACCCACCCAAATTTTCAACAAACTGTTAATACTCAAAATCATAGTGCATCTAAATGCAAACTTCAATGTTAAACCTTTAAAATTAACTCACCAATTAATAATTCCAAAATCAAGTCATTGGAAGAGTAGAAATAGAAACAATTTAGAAGAGCAGATACTCAAAGCGCTTCAATTACCCCTCTCTCTTGATTCTTCTAAACTTTCACATTCCCTTTCATTTCCCGGTGAACTAAGACTTGAATGGAGTCGGAGAGATGGTTTATTGGTGGTGGGTGGTCGGATTTTGGTTAGTGGTGGAGGTGAAGTGGTTGAATTCTTCACCGTTGCTCTCCCCTCTCCCTGCTCCTTCTCTCTCTATCTCTCCATCTGTTTGAGTAAAAGAACAAAACGTTGAGTGAAGGTATCAGTTGCAGAGTTGATTAGGAAAAACCGGTTATTCAATGAATCTTAACAGGCTCGAAGTCGCAGAGGATGAACGGCCAAGAGGAGTCGATCTGGGACTCACAACGATGACCGTTTGGTCGTAATCAATCTTCATCTCTGGCTGGTTTTCTTTTTCAATTTGTTTTTGTGGGTTTACCTTCTGAACTCATATATGAGTTTCATTTTGAAACTCAGATCTGGGTTTCGTTGTTTTTTTTTTTTTTTTTTTTTTTTTTGTAAGTTTCTAATTTTTATTATTTAAAAATAAATTTTAATATTTTTTTATTATTTAAAAATATAAAATAAATCTCCACATAACTTCTGTTAAGGTTCACTGAGCAATTAAGATTTTAATTAGATTAGAAAATAAGTTAATGGAGAAATTGACCCAATTTTTGTTATGTGACCTAAATTGAATTTTTGACTAAAATTCAGGCCTTAAATTAGGTACATCTCTGGTTAATTAAATTAAATCTTATCAATGAAATACTAATTTATCTATTTTTAAATATTCTAACCTTTATAATATTAATTAATCAAGACTTTTGGCCAATAGGCCGGTAGCAGAATACATAATTAGTAAAATCAGAAAACTTTTTACATCTCTTGAAAGTAAATGTAATTATATCTTTGGCGAAAAAAAAAAAAAGTAAATTATATTTATATATATATATATATATATGGGGATATATATAATTAATTATATAAATAATTATGAATGGATTTAGACATTGTTTAAATAATAGTAATAATGACATTATTTCGATTCATCTATATACATGTGTGTTGCGAAATTATGACCTGATTAAAATAAGAATTCAACTAATAATTTGAGAATAATAATAAAAACACTAAATTTTACGTGAAAAATTTCAAATTAATTAGGGTAAAACACCATGGGTAAAGATAAAATAATTTCACTATGAAAAATAATAGAAGTTACAACCTCTCTCTATACCACAAGGAGAAAACAACAGCACTCTCTCTTGAAATAAGAAAAACACTCTCTATATTTTTCTCACTAGAAACTCTCTCTATTACTTAGAGAATTGGGATGCATAAATGAGGAGGAGATGAAGCCTTTATATAGGCTCTCAAATTAATTGATCACAACTTGCAAAATGTAAGATGTGTCAATTTTGTTAATTTTTTCAAATAATTCAGTGCCCACCTTATTTGACTCTCTTACAATAATTTTTAATTGTACCATCATACATCTTCAGTTTGATGGTTCCAATACCGATGATCTTCATGGCATGATTATCAACCGTGTACGTGTACATAGATCCCCCTGAGATAGATTCATAATGATGAAACAATTCTCTCCGAGAGGTCATATGCCAGATAGCCCCTGAGTCAAAACACCAAACATCAGTTAAATTCTGTCTGCCTGTATCAGTCGTCGCCGCTTCATAACATAGAGCATTGCCATCATCTGAAGTGCTTGTTATATTTCCTTGAGGACTAGAATATTTGTTTAAATTCCAACAATCTTTCTTCATATGACTCTTTTTGCCACAGTGGCAGAGTACTTTATATTCTTCTTACTCCTCGATTTTGTTCTTCCCTGATTGTGGCTCCCACTAGGGCCACGCTCTGTTGATCTTCCTCTCACCATCAATGCCTCCACTTGTTGCGAACTTGTCAACTTATCCTCCTTGTTTTTGCGCCAACTTTCCTCTTCTAGAACTGCGGCTGCAACATCATCGAAGACTATATTGTCTGTGGAGATATTATTTGTTAAATTGATGATGAGCTGATCATACGAATCAGGTAGACTTTGGAGTAGAAGTTTAGCACGTTCATTCGGCTCTATTTTAACTCCCAACGATGCAAGTTGAGAAAATAGAGTATTCAAGGTATTTACATGCTTTATCACCGAAGTAGATTCTGACATTCGAAAAGTGTACAACTTCCTCTTAAGAAAATTTTTATTGTGGAGTGATTTTGACTTGTACAATTTATTGAGATGATCTCAAATCTCCTTTGCCCTTTTTTTTCTCTTTTATGCTCAATAATACCCCATATGCTAATGCCAGATGAAAGTTGCTATAGCATTTTCATTCATCTCATTCCACTTATCATTTGTGAGTCCTGCTGGCATTTCACTGATAGCCGCAAGACAATTATCTTTTCTCAATATTGCTTTTATCTTCAACTTTCACAGTGAGAAATTACTCCCGTTGAACTTCTCAATCTCAAATTTTGCCGTCGTTGCTTCTATCACAAACTTATTTAAACAAATCTAGCTCTCACTATTTCAAGTGAATAATATTGTATACTGGAATAGTGACTATAGTCTGTGAACATTACACCGGGTAAGTTCCCAGGAAAGAGAAGTAGATTACAATAGACACACTTAAATACCAAGTCTTTCCTTAGTCAGAACTTTTCCTAGATATGCACTTTCATACTACCACCTTATTTCCAGCTAGGCTATAATATGTATGAATAGTACACGTATCCGTGAATAGTGCCAAATTTCACAGTACCTCATAGTACTATTCATAACAATAATTTTCCGAGAAATTTTTTTTCCTGAAGTGGAAGATCAGTTAAAACTGTAACCACAAAACATACTCTTAATTTTTAAGAAAAATTAAAACCAACAACTCTGATACCACTTGTTGCAGAATTAGGACCGGATTAGAGTAAAAACATAGCTAATAATTTGAGAATAATAACAAGAACACCAGATTTTAAGTGAAAAACCCCAAACAAATTAGAATAAAAAACCACGGGTAAAAATAGAAAAATTTCAATATGAAAAATAATAGAAGTTACAACCTCTCTCAATACCATAAGGACAACAATAATTTCTCTTGAAATACGATAAACACTCCCTATATTTTTTTCTCACTAGAAACTCTCTCTATTACTTAGAAAATTATAATGCATAAATGACGAAGAGATGGAGCTTTTATATAGGCTCCCAAATTAGTTGGTCACAGCTTGCAAAATGCAAGTTGTGCCAAAGTTGTTAATTTTGTCAAAATTCGGTGCCCACCTTATTTGACTCTCTTACAACAATGTGTACATTAATTAATAGGGAAAGTGTATTTTAATGGTAACTTTTTTTTGCCAAATTATTTTAATGGTAACACGAGAAGATGCTTTGTGATAAAAATTTAAATTTTTTATAGAATTACAATTATATCTAATGTTTCGTTTGTTTCGCGGAAAATAACTTATCTTTGGAAAATATTTTCTAAGGAAAACATTTTCTGAAAAAATATTTTTTCAAGAACTAATTTTCTATTATTTGGTTACAATATTAAAAAAATTAAAAATTTCAATTTATAAGAGTATAAACATATTTAAACTTATAATAATTTCTTATTTTTAAAATTTTATTGTTAAGTATGAGAAAAAATATATAAATATGATAAATTTGGTGATGGTTGTCGATGGTCAACGGTGGCCGGTAGTGGTTGTTGGTGGTCAGCAGTGGCCGGCAATGGTCATCAATGGTCACCGGTAGTGAGTATCGGTAATCGGCAAATTAATAAATTTGTATTTACATATTTTTCTTTTATTATAATGAGTTTATCAAAATCAGGAAAATGACTTCCTGTTTTAAAAGGAGAAAGTCATTTTCCTTAAAAATGGCTTAGTTTTCCATTGACTAAGAAAATATTTTCCGTATACTAATTTTTCAAAACTTTTCCAAACATCAAAAAATGCGAAAAATATTTTCCAGGATAATATTTTCCGTAAAAGAAATGGAACCTAAATTTTTTTAAAATACACTATTTGACTCTCATTTCAAATTTTGATTATAATTATCATGCTTGTTAAAATTGGACCGGTCATATTGGTTCAACTGAAAAAACTGAGAACCAGTCCTCATACCAGCTTGATTTAGGTTATAAATCCGGGGATGAGAAGAACCAAAGAAAATCCAACGAATCAGTGGCCCGATCTGGGTTTTTCAAGCTAACCGGGTCGGGGAAAATTTTTGTTTGACAAATTATAAAGAAGAAGGTACTTAGAATGATATAGTGATGAAACAGAGAAAACAAGCCATACAAGAAAGGTTTATTAATAATGAACCAAAACTAAACATTAATTTGTTGGATAAATCTCCAAATCACAAATCAAACAATGACTCAAAATCACTACCAGTGGAAAGTGATAAATGGTCTCTTTTTGATAGCCATGTCAGTGCTAGTGATTGGAGAAGGAGTTGGAGCTGACCATGGAGCTTGAGACTGCAAGGTTATAGCAAGTTTTTGGCAACCAACCTCACAGTGCTTGCGACTGCTTATAAAGAGAGGCAAGTCTGCTAGCTAGGGTTTCTTTTATGTTATCCTTCAATTTTCTGATTTGATGCTACTTAATATATGAGTTAATGAGTTTGCCTAACCATGGGTCCAAAATCCAATAACCTAAGCCCATTTAGGCTAACTATTAACAATTATAGGCCCAAATACTAATAAATTATTAGAGTCTAAACTAATATTAAATTACTATAACATCCTTAAAATTTATTATAATTACTATTTTAATCCCTACTAGTTTAAAATTAACACTTGTAAGGAAAATTTTATATGTATATTATATTTATTTTAACATATAAATAATAAATATATGATATTATTTAAAATTTCAGTTTGACCCCGGTTGAACCTTTGACCCCGTGACTCTCTGTCTTTACCGGTTTTAAAATTAGGCCAAATTTGAAAATATAGATAATTATACCATTAACTTGTTTGGAATGAGAGGCAATTTGTATATTTATTAAAAGTTAAAACCATCTATAGAAGATACCGCCTTTGATCCAACCTAGCGACAGTAGCATCTATTCTGCACGAATGGTGTAAAAGATACAAACGCTTATGACTGAGCCCATTATTAATAAAATCACCTCGATGTCAACTCAATTGGATAAGAGTGTCGACTTGATGAAACCATGGATATGTGACAAGCTAGGGGGAGTATTATTAAACTATCGCCCTTACTCTCTAAAAGCTAGCATGCTTTATCTCCTTTCGAAAGATTTTTTTTCTTTTATTTAACAATAAAAACCTTAAGCCATGTAGGAAGAAAGGGCCTCCCCAGAATTTTTGAATAATTAAAAATATGTAACTTTATATATATTTTTATGTTTTGAGAAATTTAAAAACTATAATTATCATCAAATAACTTTGGAATCTACACTAAAATGGATAAATTAATTCTTGTTTGGATTTTAAATTTATGTATTTCTTACATGATGAGGCGAAGATTACCTCATTTCATAGATGGAGAACCCATGATATGAAGGTGAAAGGTAGGACTTGTAGATGAAGAAAAGAAATATCAAAAGCTCCCTAGAGTTGACTCGACAGAGAGCCTCCGATGTATAAGTTAGTGGGCTTGAAGATAAAAGAACCTGAAGGAAGAAGAAAAGAACTTGTCTCTTCCTGGTTATAGAGAGTTTTTAGTGCGAGTCAACTTACTTGCATGAGTGAGTAATCTTCCCTTTTATAGTGGTTCAACTAGGCCAGTAAATGGGAATAGGCGAATAGGTGGCAGCATCTTAATGGCATAAAGGAGATGAGAAATTTGAATTGATGGGACAAGCAGCCTTTCATGTGTCAGTCTTTTGACACAGTGCATGTACTTGAGTACTGTGGAGGGGTAACATCTTTGGCGTGCCATGCCCACCGCCTTGTTCTGACATGAGTCACCTTTTTTTTAGGGTGAAGGCACCATTAGAGTTATTCGTCTGGAAGAGCCCAACGAGCTGCTTGCATTCTAGCTGGAGGATCTTTGTGAGGAATTCGAGTTGTTTGGAGCTTGGATTTAAACTGCTCTGTCATCAAGCTATTTGGAGCTCGCAAGTCCGTTCAGGCCAAACTAGGGGGCCTTAGTAGTTAACGAGCTTAAGGGCAGACCCATTTGTCATGCAGACGAGATATTTCCTTTGTGGGCTACTTCTATTTTAGCCCAATATGGGTCAGTTGTTTTTATCCCGCATCAGAGGCCCCCCACTCTTTAGTTTGATCTAAGCGTAATGAGGAGCGGGCTAAGGGAGTGGACAAATGATCTTAGTATGACAAGATTTATCCACACGGCATATAAGGGAGCCAAATTGAGGGTTGATATAGGAGTGAGTTGCGGGGCTCGATGTGGAGTCAGCCGAATACTTGAAAGGAAAGGCGAGCTTAAGAGTTCGATATGGAGGCAGCTAAATGATTGAATAGAGAGGCGAGCTGAGGAATTCGATCTGAAGGCAGCTGGTCGCCTTCATAGAGATGCGAGCTGAGAAGCTTGATGTGAAGGCAGTCAGTTGCTTGAATAGAGAAGCAAGTTGAAGAGCTCGGTATGGAGGCAACTGGATGCCATAATGGAGATGCAAATTAAGAAACTCGATGTCGAGGCAGTCGGATGCCTGAATTAGAGGTGAGCAAAACCGAACCAAAATTAAAAAATCAAATCGAACTGACTGGTTCGGTTCGATTTTTTGAGTGGTTTGGTTTGGTTTTTAAAATATAAAACCGAATTAAATTTTAGTTCAGTTTTTACCAAAAAAAATCGGTCGAAATATATATATATATA
>CATKHJ010748820.1:0-21311 GCA_949750685.1 Vernicia montana
ACACAGCTTTCGCTTTCGTCTGTAAACAGCTAACTAATAATTTCGAACTCTCTCGAAAGCCCAAACTTGAAGCCTTCTAAAATAGCTCTATAAAAAGCCAGACTCCGATTCTAACCTCTATATCACTATCACACAAAGCAAATCAAGATCAGACTGAAAAGAGAAACTCAACAGAGATCATCAGTTCCATCGGTGCTCCGGCGGATCATTTATCCGTTTAACGCTTCCAATTTTCGGATCGGCGACCGAACTATCGACTCGACTCCTCATCATCATCGTCGTCTCCGCGGGTTGAAAGTTCGTTATTCTAAAAAGAATTTTCGCATTAAATTCGTAAATCTGTTTTGATTTTCTCTCTCTCTCTCGTGTTTTTGCTGTTCTTTGTATGGTAATATATCAAGCAAATGCTGGAGGTTTTAGTTTTATTTTTTATTTTTTTGTTACGTGAAGCCGTGAAAGTAGTGGTTTAGTGATCGTTTAGCTTATATTAGGTTCTGCGTTCTGTTTGGGAAACAGAGGAGAAGGAAAATGTGAATTGAAACCTTTCTGAGATACCAAAATTTGGATAAGTTATGGAGAAAAATTGTTTTCAATTACTTTTCACTTTGACTATTTGGTTAGTGTTATGATTTTCACTTTTTGCTGTTGCTGAGTAGGAATTGTTTGTGGAATTAACAGATAAATATGAGTAGGAGATGGTTAATTAGGAGTTTGTTTCGAGTGCAAAGTTTGGTTTCGTTGTCGAATTTCTGCGTGATATGTATAATTGTGTGCTCTGTTGCTTTTAGTTCTTGCGTTGCGTGGTGGAGTGACACACTTGTTATTCGGTGTTTGCTGCATGAAACGAATGTTGTTCCTTGGTAAATATTCATTGTGTGCTGCTGTGTCTTTTATTGGATAATAGATAATTCTGTCGGCTTGCTATGGAATCAGCGGTGTGCATCTCTTGTTGATAATAATTCCTATCTGTTTCTAGATGATATGGACCGTGATTGCGGTATTTTCAGTTGAATTTTGACAAAAAACATAGGCCTTCAATGGGTTTGATATTGTTTGGGGAAGCTGATTTTTGCCGCAAGCTATATTTTGGTTATATCATCGAAAAAATGATAAATAAATAAAAAACGCATGTCTCCATTGTCTTCATGTATTCCTTGCAAGTATTAAATTTCAATAGGAAGAAGTCCTGGATAAGATTTTGAATTTGATGGTGGCTTTTCTTGCTACCATGGTATTGTACTTGCTGTTTTTTTAGGGGACATGGTCTTCATTTGGTCAGGAAATTAACCTGTACGACTGCTTCAAGCAGATAGATGCTTATTTTAATGTCTCTTAGGTAATGTAGTTGTGTAAATAGTTCCTTTGATAGTGTCACCAGGGTAATTTAGAACTATTTTGAAACTCAATTAAGAAGAGAGTGAGTTGGATAAGTTGTCTTTGTGGAATATTCTCTCTTTGGACATAGCTGCAAGCAGCCCTTGTCTTGTAGATTCCTTGTTCGTTACTTTTAGTTTGTAGGTCAGGCTGGCTCTGTTTATAGGATGCTGAGTGAGATCCACAAGTAAAATGGAACACAGTTGGGAGAGTGAGGCCAGACTCCTTTCTCTAATTCCTGTTAGTCATTGTAGCTGGAGTTGCCGTTTAGGGATTCTCTATTCAGGATGAATGCATTTATTTTTGTTGACTTCAATTATACATATCATCAGTTGCAGGTATTCTGGATGATCAAGGTGGGAGAGTGCCAGTGTAGAATTAGGAGCTCTTTACATGGCAATGTTCTGCATGGATATGGCGTCATAATCAGTTTGGGAATGTTAACACCAGGAAGGACATGTCTGTCTCTCGTATTTGTGACAATAAGTGGTACTGTAATGAGGGAACTTTATACATGAAGAACGTATTATACAGTGATGTACCTGCTCCTCCGATGGCATTCCTTCCACATTCGGAGCCTGGCCTTTTATCTATTTTCCTTAATCAACCACTTCAATCTCTAAATGTCCTTTTATTTCCCAAGTTATTTGATAATTATGTTAATAATGTTAGATGGTGTTCACTGTCTTGCACCATCCAGTCACTGATGGAAAATGGACAATAGGCATTAATACTTCCATAGGTTTCAATTCCAATAGTCTTCTAAGTTCTCAAAGGCACATCCTCCATTCCTCCTTAATAGAGATGGAGATTTGCTCTACTAATCTGGGGAAGTTTGTAGTTGAAGTGCAAGATCCCTTACTGACATGGCATTAGGGTGTTGAACGTTTTAGTTGTATGAAACCCTCTTATTTTAGATAACAAGAGAACCAGATGAGATTCAAATTAGCTTTACCTGACACAGGGTGCTCTCTGATGTTCTGACGATACTATAACTGCTTTTTTGGGTAAGTTCAGTTTTCAGAGGAGACTTGGTTCAGAGTTGCCAACTGAGGTAGGCTTGTGCTTGACGGACAATCAACAAAGCACATTTCTGCACTCTCTTAACACTCTTTCCCTCATGTTTTGTTACTTTTTAGAATACATTTGATTATGTGATGTCTTGCTTTTACCATAGGTCTGGGCCTCTAATGGTCATGTCCAGAATAATTGGACTTTGGTTCCAGGACTTCTTCAAGGAATCAAGTGATCATGCAATGCTATTCTTACTATTCACAGCTGAAGCCTTTGGAGTTCCTCAGTACTGCATTATAGTGTTATTATATGGATTCTTATAGATCTACTTATTTGTGATGATTCTTCTCTTGGAGTATTGCTGATTGGACTTTGGAGCTGTTCAGCCTTACTTGGATTATGTTGTTGCTGATTTCAATTGATCTGCAGCACTATAGAAGAAAGCAACAATCTCATGGGATATTTGCATGGCATGATCCGGTGACTAAATATACCTTTTAAAGTTTTAGAATCTTTTCTAAATATGTTCCCACATGCAGGTGGTCTAGGTGTTGCCCACTCCTAGATAGTTTAAGATGGTACATTCAATGGGAGAAGTAGAAATCAAGAGTTTTGAGTCTCAACAAATGGTGCCCAAAACCTTTCAGCATGTGGCATGTGGAAACAATGAAACAGATTCTATGGGTTCAATCCTGCAACAGTTGAATGAAGAGTGCATGGTTAATAAAGAATCAACTGATATGAAGAGCTTGGAAATGCTAGACAAAGGTTGTATGAAGTATGGGTAAGTTCCTTGCCTGTTTGCCTTGCAAATTTTTTAGGTTCCCTAAAGTATAGATTTGTTTTACTTCATATGCTTTCTTTGCAGATGCTCACATTATCGCCGAAGATGCCGCATTATAGCACCTTGTTGTAATGAGATCTTTGACTGCCGTCATTGTCATAATGAGGCAAAGGTGAGTTATTAGTTCCCCCTTGGTCTACATATAAATTAGTTTATCAATAATCCATGATGCTTTCAATGATATTTCACAATGTGGAATTCAGCAATATGATTGCTATCTATTGTTTTTGTATGTGAAACTAG
The DNA here is from genome assembly GCA_949750685.1 of Vernicia montana. Taxonomy (NCBI): domain Eukaryota; kingdom Viridiplantae; phylum Streptophyta; class Magnoliopsida; order Malpighiales; family Euphorbiaceae; genus Vernicia; species Vernicia montana. Next base: position 3,476 of record CATKHJ010748820.1, read on the forward strand.
TAATCAGAGTTTAGTTCTAGATATAATTAGTTGCAACTGTTTATCTGTTTTAGATGTTGGCTTTGAGAACAAGTAATCCTACATTGTTGAATTTTTTTTGGTGGTGAATTTTAACATCATCAGGTAGAACTGATTTTTTTTGTTGGTACAGAACAATATCAATGTTGACCAGAAGCTTAGACATGACATGCCAAGGCATGAGATCAGAGAGGTACTCTTGTTATTGAGTTTTCCCTCTATTCATGGGATGTTCTGATAAATTCTACATTGTTGTCTTGCACATTAGTACTGCTGCTATAATAACATTTTTCTTTTTCTTTTTTCCAGGTGATATGTTCACTTTGTGGCACTGAACAAGAGGTGAGTACTTTTTGTATTCTAAGTGTCATATTTAGACAATTTCTTGTTAGACAATTATGGAATATGGGTAAAGTGTCATTGATAATCTTTTTCTTTGTAAAAGTGGCTACTGGATGGAAGAATCCAGAAACAAGGAGAAATAGAATAGCTAGTGATTGGAAGATCATTAAGTCAATGTGTTTATTTAACCTTGGCTAAATTCTCATATGATGAAAAAATTATTACCTTGTTCTAACATGGAAGTCAAAGAAACTCTCTTGATTTATATACCAATCTTGTGGCAATTGGAATTTGTATATGACCAGGTTACTTATTCTCCTAACATGTTACTTATTGCTTGTGTGATGTTATGATCAGGTTCAACAATTTTGCATTAATTGTGGGGTATGCATGGGGAGGTACTTCTGTGAGACCTGCAAGCTGTTTGATGATGATGTGAGTGGCTAGATTCTATCTTTTTAGTTGTATGTTATTCACCATGATTTACAGACATTGTTTGTGAACTGCAGCATGAATTTCGGTGCCAAAAATAGCATTGAGCATGTGCCATTATGCTATAATAGGACTGTCATGACAAGATTCAGCATTAAGCTGTTGCATTATGATGTACTCTCTCTTTTGAACTATTTGGATTGACATGCTGATTCAATCTTATGCGTTTACTTGCAGACATCTAAGAAACAATATCATTGTGATGGCTGTGGGATTTGCAGGTATGCTTGTCTCTCTCCTGTTTAGCTTGTCTTTAAAATAATTGTAGGAAGAAATGTTCTCATTTTAGCAACTAAAATACATCCATTCCCAAAATTGTTATTGGTTGTGCGTTATATGGCAAGAATAACATAATATTTAGAATAAAAATGACTACGTTGTTTGGGGGCAGACTAGAAAAGAAAGACCACTTTTTTAATCTCCATCTTATTCCCATTTAATTATTTCTTTAAGCAAGAATTGCTCCTTCAGAGTATATTACTTTGCAGAAGAAAGATTAACTATAAAACTCATTAAACATTGTTAAGGATTTGCGTGCGGATAACAGAGAGTTTGATCACTCCATGACCTTAGAACTTACAGGAATTATGAGATTGTTATAAATTATTCTTTTCCTTGCCTAAAAATATTATTATTATTCACTTGGACAATTTTTTCCTTGTTTGTGGAACTCTGTGCATTCGTTGATATATTTATCTAACTACATACATTGTGGTCCTTGGCAGAATTGGAGGGCGTGAGAATTTCTTCCATTGTTACAAGTGTGGTAGGCTACAGCACAAATTTTTTTAACTAAATTTTAGTTTTAAACTGATGAGCTGTTATGACATGACTAATGTGCTCACTTTTCTACTTTCTTTGTATGCTATGAAGGTTGCTGCTTCTCCATTCTTCTGAAGAACAGCCATCCATGTGTTGAGGGCGCAATGCACCATGACTGCCCTGTTTGTTTTGAGGTAGGTTGTCACTCTGTTGCCCCTTTCGTTGGTTCTCTTTCTGTGTGTGTATGGCCAATGCATAACACTGTAGTCGCAACTCAATTGGTTACCTGCAGTTTTTATTTGAGTCAAGATATGACGTGACTGTCTTGCCATGTGGACACACAATTCACCAGCACTGCTTGAAGGAGATGAGAGAACACTACCAGTGAGTGCACGTCCAGTTATTTTTGTTTCTTTGCTATTTTATTTCTTTACCCGTGTCTTGACATTTTGGTGTTGAAATTTTACAAATGCAATATTGGTTACTGTTACAGATATGCATGCCCTCTGTGTTCAAAGTCGGTCTGTGATATGTCTAAGGTATGGGAGAAATTTGATATGGAGATTGCTGCTACACCAATGCCCAAATCTTACCAGAATAAAATGGTTTGCTCTCTTTCTTTCTTCCCCATCAAAATACTCCTTAATAAATTTACTAACCACTATGATGCCTTGCCGCTTGCAAAATTACTTACAGATGTTCTATTTACCACAGGTTAGGATTCTTTGCAATGATTGTGGAAAGACCTCGCACGTGCAATATCATATTGTAGCTCAGAAATGCTTGAATTGCAAGTCCTACAACACTCGTCAAACAAGAGGCTAAGGTGGCAGACAAGTGAACCTTGGAAATGACGAGAATGGTAACTTCAACACTGGTAGATAATCAGTTTGGGGGTATTAGTCAACCTTATCAACCACCTGAGCATATCCATGGATGTGAGGAAGTGGGATCTTGTGGTTCTGCACCATATTGCATCTGAGGAACGTCGGCTTGTGTTCTCCCATTGTTTTAATTCTTTTTTCTGTTCTCTTTCTTCCCTTCAAGTGGGCACCATTGCTCCAATGATGCCGGTGTCTTTTCGTTCTTTATTTAGCTATTGTGTGTGTTTGTTCAGCAGTTGTTACATTCAGAAGTCAAGTGAACTCTTAAATGTCCAGTTGGAAGGGTGTTGCCCTAATTCTTTAGGGCTGGGTGATGGGATGTGGATGAAGCAATTGAGAAAGTTTCCCATTGGAGTGGCATGAGTTATAATGAGGTCTTTGTATGATTCTTATGAAAGTGCTCCATTTGTTGCTCTGAAAGCTTCTCATGTTTCTGTTGGCGGAGAATAGATGGTGAATGAAAATGGGGAGCAACACTGATCTTTGTATTTTGCTCGTCTACTTCTGATGCATTTAAATAAAGTTTTCTTCCATTGAATGTGAAATTTTTCCCAAATTGAGAGGTTAAAAGATAAAAGTCTTATAAACTTGGTACTTTTGATGTATTTTAAATCATAATTATTTTTCTTTTTATTCCGCTTTTATTCATTTATTCATTTTGGCCTTAATCTATGAATTTATAATATTTTGAGGTTCTGAGAAATGTCTTTTTGTCCCTTAACACTTTTTTCCTTATTTTAAATCAATTCAATTTTTTTAAAACTCAATTTTAATAAGAATTAAATTGAATTTTATTTTATTTTATTAATTAATGTGGAAAGGTATGACTAATAAAATTTAATTCTTTTAAATTAAAAGAAATGACTCATTTGAAAAAAAAATGAAATCATATGAAAATAAAAAGATTTTACCAGAATTTTTACACATTATTTCAAACGGTGTCATAAACTGTAGTTTATATATTTCAACAAAAAAAAAAAAAAAAGATCAAATTTATGCTTAATATTTATAATTTTTTAAAAATAAAACATATCAATTACAACTCTTCAATTCCATTAGATTTTGATTTATCATTATAAATTCTGTCGAGAGATGAATTCGGTAGAATTTAAAGGTTTTTGAAAATAGGACTCACGAGGGAAATGATAGTTGGAATTTCTTTTAGGTGCAGTGTGTTTTCAGAACATTAATGTTTGTTTAGATGTTAAATATTCTTTTAGGGAGCTTTTGGTTATTGAAATTCAATATTCCTGTTTATTCCTGTGTATAATCACTTTTTTAAGAAGCAATATTTCATGCAAATTATTTTTAAAATATAAAATTATCATATTTAAGTTGGAAATAATTTTTTTTTTTTGAAGTACAAATTATTGTACTTTATTGATTTATAAAAAATATATATATAAATAAAATGAATAAAGTATCATAACCCTTGATTGATCTAGATACCTTATTTAGTATATTGAAAATCACATTAGGAATATTTAAATATTAATGTAAGAAAAGTTGTAATAACCATATTAACATAAATTAAAATATTACTTAAAAGTAATTGATAAATATAAGAGACTAATTTTTTAAAATATTTAATCTATGAAAATAATTTAAAAAATCTAAAAACTATGAAGTTTTTATTTTTGTCATAAAGTTATATTTATTTAATTTAAATATTATTATAATTAAAAGCATAAACGTTAATTTATTTTTTCTTAATATTATATTCACGTGAGAATATAACTTTTGAAATTTTCATTTTTTTAAAATGAGGAAATGTTTTTCTATATATGAAAATGTAGAGAATAAAAATCACATATTCAGATTCCGTTCGTTATCGTTTTCTATTTTTTATTTTTTAAAAATAAACATAAGATTTTAAAAATCAGAATTTGTTATTTTTGGTTTTCTGTTTTCTATTTTTAAAATGTTTATGAATAAACATAAAAGAAATAAATAATAATAATTTTTTTAAATATATTTTTTTAATTAAAAAAAATAAAAAATCGCAATGATACTAAACGCTGCCTTAGAAATTCAATTTTCATGATAATGTAATATTTTAAACATGGAAATATAATATTACCAAATTAGTTTCTTAATCGATTTGGACAACATGCTTTTGAGCAAAAAATCACTTGGATTGTGTTTGCACAATAATTTTTTAGTGGGCTAGATTTATTATAATGGCTCATTAATGAATCAAGCCCAAAAGAGTAACATAGTCCATGTATGCCTATAAATCAAAGTCAATATTTAAGAAAGAATCAGTATGCCAGAGAGCTATGTAGAATTCTAGAGAATGTCCTTAGCAGTTGCCGGAGGTTACCAATAGTTGAACAAATCTAGAGAAATGGAGCAGCAGTTATTGAACTACATCAGTAGTAGAACAGTTATTTCCCTAAGGAGCAGTTATAACTCATGTATGCCTATAGATCAAAGTCAACAGTTAAGAGACGATCAGTATTCTATAGAGTTATGGAGAATTCTAGAGAATGTCTCTAACAGTTACTAGAGGTCACCAGCAATTGAGCCATCCTAGGGAAATGGAGCTACAGTTATTGAACTGTAGCACTAGTGGAGCGGTTATCTCTCTATGGAGTATTTAAACTAAATGTAACCTACTGTACAAATCTCATCCAATCATACACTCAACAGCCCTAAAGGGTAAAACCTATCTTCTTCAATTTTTAGCCTTCAAGTTTTCTACGCTTACTGTAATTGCTGCTTTTAATTAATAAAGTTTCTTTTATTCCATAGCTTTACTATTGTTTTTCAATTAATTGTTATTGAGAGTCCAAATGTACTGTAGTAAGGAAATTTGGGTATCCACAGTCAATTGATTAGAAGTCAGAACAGCGCAATCCACAGGCTCGTGTACATTCATTCGCACGTGGCACACCTGCAAATTATCATTCTACCCTTGGGCCAAAATTAGAACCAACAATAATTTTGGCACGCCCAGTGAGACAAGCTCTCATGGCACCAAAAATAAGAAATTCTGAAAAAGAAGTTATTACTGGTTCTCAGGAGCCGCAGGATGACACTGCAACAACAGTGCAAGAAGATCTCGTTCCACACCTTGTGGAGCAAATTAAGCGTGAGTTGACTTCTTCTCAGCCAGTTCACCAGGATAACATTACAGAGCCAGAAATTCCAACAGGTCTTATTGTTGGAAATCAAGGTACTATTCCTAAGCCTATTGATGTCACTTTTCCAACTAATAATTTACAAGTATTAGTAGATGGATTGAATAGGCAAACTAGATATGTGTATGAAGCATGTGTTAGAAGTCAAGACATGATTCAATAGGCATTTTCTAGTATGTAAACTTCACCACAAAGCCCTAGACAGGCTACAGTCCATAGGTCTACTAGGCAGCCCTCAGAAGAACTCGGGGGCAATCTTTTGCTCAACAAGAGGCTGGTGATTCTCACCGCCCTGAAGAACGCTATCTGCCTCCTCATAGGAGGGAGGAACCAAGGACTGTGCCTACTGGCCGTCCAGGACAAGCTTTACCACAACAATTGCATGCTAACACTAATCCTGTTAATCATCCTATTGTGTGTGACAATGATGTAGGTTTCAATGAAAAAGGGCTAGTGAACTTGGCACTAGCAATCAACAGGATTCCACAACCTATTGTTCCACCACAAGTCCCTAGGGAGCAAGTTCCTGTTGACATTGAAGCAAACAAGATCAACAAGGGAGTGCTTAAATTCCCTGAGAAAAAGAATTCCATACTCATCAATCCACCAGTGGTCGCTGTTAATTCTATGGCTATTGATCGCAAATCCCTAGTGATTTCGAATGACAAGCGGAAAGACAAAAGTCCACCGAAGGTCCATAGGGAGAAAAGTTTCAAACTGTAGATTCCTAAAGCAAATCCATCTCACCAAAAAGATAGGCTACCAAAAAAATCACCAAAAGTGACTCACCAATACAAGTTCCACAAGAACCAGCCTCAGTCCATCTTTTCACCTGTTGTGGAACCAAATCAACAGTTGCAACGTGTAAAATACAAGAAATTTCCCAAGCCACTCACCAGGACTTATAAACACAGACTGCAAAAACAAAGGGCTGAGGTTAGAAGACAGGCCAATTCACAGGACTTTCCTCCTAGGGAAGTCAACAGGAGTAGATGCAAGAGAAAAGAAACTAAGGACTTTGAGAGTTCTGATAAAGATCTACTGGGAAACCATCTGGTAAATTCAATTCCAAGGTATTTTACACTAAATTTCCTAGTGCTGATATACCTATGGAGTCTATTGTTGCAACAGGTTGGGATGATGTGGAATCAAATGGTAGGGAGTGTACTTATTTCCTATAGATATGTTGCTGCGACAATGACACTGCCTGTTAGTTTTCAATACAAACTTGCAGAAGATAATATCATTGAAATCCAAGTTCCTAACACTCAGGGGGCAACTTTCCCTAGGGAGGAAGATTTCTATAGTGGAGTTACTATATAGGCAACTAATCCCCATCAGCCAAAGAAGGTGATTTTCGAAAAACCTTCAACTCAGATGACTCAGCATATAAAGCCACTGTATGTCAATGCACATGTCAATGGGAAACCAATCACTAGGGTTCTAATAGACAATGGATCGGTAGTAAACATTATGTCCCTCAGAATGCTACATGCCCTAGGGAAAACTGAAGAGGATCTGATTTCTACAGAAGTGGTAGTATCAATTTTCACTAGGGAACTCACCTATGGAGTTGAGGTAATTTATGAGGAGCCTGTGGAAGATGAGGATGTGATATAGATGCAGGACCTAGAGAAGGCACCTCCTAAATTCGAAGATCTACAGCCACATGTGTATGATCTTATGGAAGATGAACCACATAAAGGTATGTCAATTGGAAGTACCTAAAGAATTATTTTCCCATTATGTGGGAAATGATAGAACAAAACTAGAAACAAATATAACCTAGATCCACAGTGCTTAAAAGTGATTTTCTATAGGGACCTGGAGTTGATGGAAAGCCAATTCCATGGCTATGCTATTGTTCTACTATAAGTTGGCTGTCTAGCCACTTTATACATAAATAAAGAAGTAGGCATGTTGGCCACTTTTTCTATTTCTATTGCTTTGTTTTATTTAGTTAGTTTGTGTTTTAATTTTTCTAAGTTTTTTCTAGTTTTCAATATCCTAACAAAATATCTGCAATATAACAGTAAGTAACACAAATGGCCTCAGGCCATATCAAGTGATCAAAATCAACAACAAGCAAACATTAGGCCTTTGTGGCCGATTATGCAAATGTTATGGCTGCATGAATGGAGAAAGATGGTTGTAGTGAGTCTGTGCAAATGTTCAGTGCAAGGAAAATCAAAAGAAGCTGTGGAAAAATTAATTTTGCCTGTGAAATTGATACACTGGGAAGTCTGTGGAGATTTTGTTTTTGTTCTACTTTTTGGAATTTTCCCTAAGACTATAGAATTTTGGATCTCACTGTGGAAGTAAGACATTAGAGGCACACATACATTTTTTCCATATAAGTTTGATTTTCAATCAAACTATATGCGAAGGGCATTGTTTGCACCATAATTTTTTAGTGGGCTAGATCCATTAAAAGGGCCCATTAATGAATCAAGCCCAAAAGACCAACATAGCCCATATATGCCTATAGATCAAAGTCAACAGTTAAGAGACGATCAATATTCTAGAGAGCTATGGAGAATTATAAAGAATATCCTTAGCAGTTGCCGGAGATTACCAATAGTTGAACAATTCCAGGGAAATGAAGGAACAATTATTGAACTACATCAGTAGTGGAGCAGTTATAACCTATGTATGCCTATAGATCAAAGTCAGCAGTTAAGAGACGATCAGTATTCCATAGAGCTATGAAGAATTCTAGAGAATGTCCTTAGCAGTTACTGGAGGTCACCAACAATTAAGTCATCCTAGGAAAATGGAGCAACAATTATTGAACTATAACACTAGTGGAGCTGTTATCTCCCAAGGGAGTATTTAAACTAAATGTAACTTACTATACAAATCTCATCCAATCATACACTCAACAACCCCAAAGGGCAAAACCTATATTTTTCAATCTTCAGCCTTTAAATTTTCTACGCTTACTGTAATGGCTGCTTTTAATTAATAAAGTTTCTTTTATTCCATAGCTTTACTATTGTTTTTCAATTAATTGCTATTGAGAGTCCAAATGTACTGTAGTAAGGAAATTTGAGTATTCACAATCAATTGATTAGAAGTCAGAACAGCACAATTTACAGGCTCGTATACCTTCATTCGCACATAGCACGCCCGCAAATTACCATTTTATCATTGGGCCAAAATTAGAACCAATAAGTTGTTTACAAGGTAATGGGTCATTTAAAATTTAACTACAAGGCAGAGTATGCTAACTAATTATTTTTACGAGATGAGATTACATTTAAACAAAACAGAGTATTAAACATATGGACGTTTTTAAATCCTAAGAACTAAAAAATAAATTAATATATATATTTTTAAAAATAATTTGGCTTCGATTAAAATTTAAATTAAAAAATTTTGAATTTTGAAAATAATTTTAATATCACTGAACTAAAAATTTATTAGTAATAAGTTAATATTTTTATCTAATAGTAAAATGAGATTAAGTATCAAGATCTAAATTTTATTATTATTAAAAAACTAGATAATGAAAAATTTAGATAAAAAAAAATAAGAGAATTTATTGAACCAATATATAATAGCTACTTGTTATTGATTTTTAGGAGTCTAAAACTAATTTTGGACATAATTTATATTTGATATTTTATCCAAAATTAATTTTACATCAAAAGGATTCTTCCTTCTTCTTCTTCTTCTTCTTCTTTTTTTTTTTGTCTCTTTAAATTGTATGGGAAAAAAATAATGGGATTGTCAGTTAGATTGGAGTGGGCTTAGAGCTTTATTTCTCAATAACGGCACATGTTTAGATTTGAGCTTGGCCTGCACAATTAACAGTTCCAAGAATTCTCATATAGGGGTATTCTAGTCATTTCATTACTCTAATCCAATCTTTAACAAAATGGAGGGAGTCAACGGCTACCATCCAAAAAATGGCCATAGCTACTTCAACTATCTCCTGCTCATCCCTCTCTTTCTCCACTTACAACCCAAAGCTAATAAATCCCACATCGATTTCAATTCCAAGACCCAATTGCGTTATAGCTTTGCTAAAATCTTGTTCAAATATAAGACAATTTTCACCTCTTCATGCCCATTTAATCACCACAAATCTCATAAAGGACTCTCAAATAACCAGTAATATTCTTCATTTCTTAATCACTATTAATGAGCTTGATTATGCCTACCAGATTTTTAGCTATAATTTTGAACCAGAAACCATAATTTGGAATACCCTTATTGAAAACCAACTCAAACAAGGTTCTCCACAACAAGTTTTTGTAACTTATCATCATATGGTCACTCAAGGTGTGTTGTTAGATTTGTCCACTTTTCACTTCCTAGTTCATGCTTGTTCTAGAAATTTTTGTCTTCAACAAGGTAGAGAAGTCCATGGGAGGATTTTGAAATCTGGGTTTGGAGCTAATAGATCTTTGAATAACAATTTGATGGGTATGTACTTAAAATTTGGGAAAGTGAAGGAAATCTGCCAATTGTTTGAGAAATTGCCTCACAAAGATGTTATTAGTTGGAATACCATGATATCTTGTTATGTTTCAATGGGAATGTATAGGGAAGCCTTGCATTTGTTTGATGAAATGATAGTGAATGGGGTTAAACCAGATGAGATAACAATGGTTAGCTTGGTCTCTGCTTGTACTAAGTTGAGGGATATAGAAATGGGTAAAAAAATTCAAGTTTATATTGAAGATAGTAATCTACGGATTGGTGGGAGTTTATTGAATTGTTTGGTAGATATGTATATCAAGTGCAGCAAAATGGAGGAAGCGCATAGTCTTTTGGGTAGATTTCATAAATCTGAGGTGGATGTTGTTCTGTGGACTACACTAGTTAGTGGGTATGTGAAGGCTAATAAGATGGATGAGGCTAGGCGTTTGTTTGATCAGATGGCAGAGAGAAACCTGATATCATGGACTACAATGATATCTGGCTATGTTCAATGTGGGGATTATTATGAAAGTTTAGATTTGTTTAGACAAATGAGGTTTGAAAATGTGAGCACAGATGAGGTTGTTCTTGTGACAGCACTTTCAGCTTGTGTTCATGTGGAAGATTTCAGGTTAGGCAGAGCCATTCATGGCTTGATCATAAGATACAGAATGATTGTTGATGGATTTCTTGGAAATGCTCTGCTTGACTTGTATGCAAAATGTGAGAAACTGGGTGAAGCTCGCATAATTTTTGAGCAGTTGCCTTGTAGAAGTGTGGTATCATGGAATTCACTGCTGGATGGCTTTTGCAGAAGTGGAGATGTTGATAAAGCAAAAAGCTTTTTTAACAAGATTCCAGAGAAGGACATAGTTTCTTGGAACACCATGATCAATTTTTATGTGAAGCATGAGCAGTTCAGAGAATCATTCGAGCTTTTCAAGGAGATGCAGAGTTCAAATGTAAAGCCTGATAAGATCACTTTGATCTGTTTGCTCTCATCTTGTGCTAGAGTTGGAGCCTTGAACCATGGCATTTGGCTCCATGTTTACATAAAAAAGAACAAAATTGTTCTGGATACCATGTTAGCCACTGCACTAATTGACATGTATGGAAAGTGTGGATGCACTTTAATAGCATACGAGCTCTTTTCTGAATTAACCGAAAGGAATGTATTTCTTTATACAGCTATGATAGCAGCATATGCCATCGAGGGGCATGCCCAGAAAGCTATTGATATTTACTTGGAAATGGAGGGCATGGGAATAAAACCAGATTATGTCACCTTTATAGCTCTTCTATCTGCTTGTAGCCATGCAGGTTTAGTCGATGAAGTCTACAAATATTTTGACAAAATGAAAACTCTCAACAATATTAATCCAAAGCTTCAGCATTATGGTTGTATCATTGATCTCCTGGGTCGAACTGGGCGTTTGGAAGCAGCAGTTAAATTCATTGAAACAATGCCAATAGAAGCAGATGTATCTATATGGAGTTCTTTAATGAGAGCATGTGGAAGCTACCATAATGTGGAATTAGCAGAGTTTGCATTTAAACATCTCATAGAGATAGACCCTGTAAATGATGGAGCTTATGTGCTGCTTTCAAATATATATGCAAATGCTGGTAGATGGGATGATGTGAGTAGGGTGAGAATGAAACTACATGACATAGGAGTAAGGAAGAAACCAGGTTTCAGCCGAATAGAACAAAATGGAGTTCTTCATGAGTTTACTTCAGGGGACTTCTCAAACCCTCAATCTGCAGAAATCTATTCTATGTTAGAAGAAATTGAGACAAGATTACTGAAGCAGACAATACCAGAAACCTCGTCTCGACACAGTGAAAGGTTGGCTGCTGCATTTGGTCTTATAAACATCCATGGAAAATCTACCATAAGGATTGTGAATAATGTTAGGATTTGTGGAGATTGTCACTCATTTATGAAGGTCATATCTCAGGCTTACGATAGAGAAATAGCTGTAAGGGATAACTATAGGTTTCATAGATTTAAAGATGGATGTTGCTCTTGTAAAGATTACTGGTGACTCAAAGTTTGAATTGTGTAAAATATCAAGAAATTGTTATGGGAAAAATGAATCCTCAGACCCCTAAACTTTAAGCATTTTGAGTATTAAGTCCTTAATATTTTATTTTGTTCATATTGAAACCTTAAATTTTTATTTATGTATACATCAAGGACCTCTGTGAAAAGCAATTTAATACATATAGAAGACATGAGCGTGCACACAGACACACCACCACCTTGTGATGTGAAATATTTGGACCCACAACCCTGCAAGAACTTATATTAGGCTGTAAAATGAGCTTGAAATTAGAGAAAAATGTGAACATACCCTAGAGGCTTACATCACTCTTTAGGGAAAATTTGTCACTAAGAGATAATTACAAATTATAATTTCATCTTCCCAATATGAAGTCACCTCCTTTAAATGTCATTTTGTGACTCCAGATTCTGTCCTCTCAAGGGAAGGAACAAATATTTACTTAAACGGCATCAAATTTAGAATCAAGTTGTTGAAAATTTGCAAGCTTAGAGAAGATAGCATACAATAATAGCATTTTATATATATATATATATATATATATATATAAATATTCAGTCAGGAAAAAAACTTTGTTGAGTTTTGCAGAATTATACAATAATAACTCTTGCCACAATAGACATAGATGAGAAAAAGAATCAAATTGGGTAGCCTGAAAAATCAGCTACCACTGTTCTACATCAATTATAAGGCAATATAAGTCTGAATCAAAATAGGCAAAAAAGAAAAAGAAAAAATTAACTAGCCAATATAAAGATCCATTTCCCATGACCATGAATGATGAAACAAGAACAGCAAAGGAAACAATGTACAAAACGATCATCCATGGCTGCTAACAGATGCACATAAACAGCTCTTTCGAAACAGATGATCAAAGGTGTCTACCTTTGCAGACAGTTTCATCAATCATGGGCATGGTGGCTATTAATAAGCTATGAAAAATGACTTTATGGAGCATCAAAAATGCCATTTTCAAAGAGTTCCTCCCCATTTTCGGGCATGGGAGACTCATCAGAAGATTTGTTGATTGCTTTCTCAATCTCTTCATCATTCATAATCTCCTCCGACCGACAATTTAAACTACAAAAAGCTTTCTCACCTCTGCAAGAAATCAAAAATCAAATAAGCAATCTCAAAATTAACATCTAGAAAAACAACAATATGCATTGTGCAAAATAAAAAGCCTAAAAATAGAATTTGGACAAACCTGTACATGTAAATATCTTTTCCACCTTCCAATTTCTTGTTGCAATTGTAACAGAAGTTCAAAAAATCATTTGAAGGAAATGGACTTGGAATTGCAGAGCTAGTAATAGCCTGAGGCATTCCAATCTCCTTTCCTTCGTTAGAGTAACATTCCAAGATACAGTCACCATAGATATGAGTTTTTTTGGGGTTGGGACCATGTGAAATTACACATGTATAATCCTCAGAGAGCTCAATCTCACTTGCAGAAAGAGAACCAATAAATCCACTGGCAGAGCCAACAGGCATTGGAGTTAAGTTCAAATCCATATGCAAATAGTTGTTTGAATTTAGGCTTCCTCCAGAAAATTGATGAGGAGAATTCCCTCGGGTAGTTAGATTATTCAAATGGAAATTCCCAGAACTCACTTTAGAGTTCCGGTCAGCCAAATGGGACAGGGTTGAAAATGACTTGCAGGAATCCAGTGAACAAGACCTGATTTTTCCAAAGTGCTCAGGTTCAAATGGGGCTTCTCCAATCTCAAAAATAACATCAGAGCTGGCATTTTGAAGGGGAGATTTGGTATGGGTACGAGGGAAAATTGCAAAATTTCTTGGCAAAGACTTTGGTGCATCAAACGAATTAGCATGGGCTTGAAAGTTTGGGGTTTTAGTTCTAACTCGCTGTCCAAAAAGAATGTTCTTGCTCTCCGAAGATCGCAAAACTTTGCCAGATTGTTTCATATCATCATCAAGAGAATTTACAATGCTTAAGCCTACTTTACTGCAATCCCAGCTCTTCTGGTTCTGGTGTCCATTATGAAATGACCTTGGGGATCTATAGGGGTTCCCTAAATTTGAGAACACCCTAAAATCTAGAGGAGATGTTGGGCTTCTAACAGAATCACAATCTGATAAACCCTTAGGAGTTAACCCAACAAACAGACCAGGAACACTAAAAAAGGAGTTTGTTTTGTGATTGCATCCCAGACAATCAGATTGGGTATAGGATTCAGAACCAGAATCAGACATTGTTAAGGGACCCATTTGTTGATCTTTCTGGTGTGACCTGGTTCTCTTCCTCAACATTACCCCAAAACCGTTGCTGGGAACACCAAAAAGCCCCTTCTATCTGTACCAAAACCAACAGATTTGAACAAATAATAAGTGCTATGCACTAGGGGAAACCATTAGAATCAGAAGGAAATTAGATTATGTGGTTAACTAAACAAGATAATCAATCATCGAGCTACATTGAGGCAAATGGTAATTTAAAAAAGGTAATAAACCTTTTCATAAACAAGAAAAGTAAAGATTTAATGGAACAGACTTAGAATGAAGATCAGAAGAAAGATGTATCCATTGATTGGAATTTAAAAGAATTCTAAATCAACCAGATATCAAATAGATTAAAACACAAACAAGGTCTAGCAAGCATAATCAATTGCAAAGCAGTAAGAGAGAGAAAATACCCAAATGCGGGACTTTGATAAATAAAACACTGTTCATCTTGATTTTCCAAATGAAACTGAAAAACCCAGATGATAAATCACTCAAAGAGAGGATACCCAGATGAGCAATCCCTAAAATGTCATGAAAAAAACTCCAAAATTAACCAACAATGCAAAAGAAGATGATCAAGATTCAAGACATCAAAATGTCAAGTAGCCCTAAAAATTAGAGTGCAGAAAAAAAATTATATGAAACTGAGAAAAATAAGAACTTTAATCAGAGAATAAAAAAGAAAAAAGAAAGCACACCTGTGGGTTCCTTTATCTTTCTCTGGAAAATACAAGGAGATGATGTTTTTGAAGAAGAGACCCAAATGCAGTAAAAAGAAAAGATGGGTTCTTGTCAAGCTCTGTCTCTATATAAGCTTGAGTTGAAACTTGCACAGTACTCCTCTCTCTCTCTCTCTCTCTCTCTCTCTCTCAAAATCAGCAAAGCAATGAGCTTCTGAAATACTCCATTCTCTCTCTCTCTCTCTCTCTGTGACAGTAAGTAATTATACTTTTTTCTCTCTCTCTCTCTCTGTTTCTATAGAAAATGTACGTATAAAAATACAGTCTTTACCCACAGATTTTGTGTCTCTCTCTACCAACTTTTCTTGAAGGTATACATAAATTTGACCTGTCTTCTTTTGTCACTTCCTTCTCTTACTTTTATCCATTTCTATATCTAAATATCTAAATTTTTTTTTTTTTTTTTTTATGATTCTTTCTTTCCACCACCAATACTTCATTTTTTTCCTTACTTGTGTTATACCATATAAATATAATCATTCTAAAAATTGAATTTGTAACTTCACTTTTCAGAGCCTTTCAATACCATAAATTTAAAAAAAAAAAAATTTACCTTCACAACTGGAGGTCCAACCCATTTTAATTGAATTTTAAGTACAAATATGAATTTGTATCAAACATTATAATTTAAAAATAATAAATCTGAAAGTCAAATTTACAATTTTTCAGCACTCAACTTTTTATCATTTCGATATAACAAAATCTTGTTTGCCCTTTTAATTATTATTAATAACAATTTACAAGTTATTTCAAAAAAAAATAATAGGTTATAAGTTTGTATTATGATCTTCCACATTTTTAAATATTCAATTAGATAAAATAAAAAAATCTATATTTTCTCCTTTTTATAATAACATAAAATGGAGGATAATTATTTTCTTAATATAATACAAATGATTTAAAATACTATATAGAAGAACATAAAACACAAATTAAGAAGGAGAAAATTTCATAACGTGATCTAATTGATCTTTTCTTTTTTTTAAATACGTTAAAAGTGAGAAATTTTATATTCGACCTTTTAAATCATAATATTATCATCAATTTAATGAAAAATATTAAAATGAATGAGTTAGCTTCAGTTATATAGATTGTATTATTATTTCGCCCGATTGAATCTATAGTATATTCCGCCCGATTGAACCTACAATTAAAAAAAAAAAAAAATGAAGGAAGAGAAAAGTTGTATTTTAAAATCATTAAGTAGGGAAAAAAAATAGAAGAATATAAATATAAAAAGCACTTTTATCATTTTTTTTAAAAGACAAATAGTATTTATTATTATTATTATTATTATGGGGTTTACACAAACAGTATATTTCCCTGTAACTAAAAGATTATACGTAATATTTCTAGTATGCTGACGTGACAACATTTTTGGCAATTTTTTTTAAATTTGATTTTTTTTTTTTTTTTTTTTGCCAAATAAAAAAAATTGAAAATTTGACATTATTGCTTGGAGGTGGAGCTACAGTAAAAACGAAAGGGCAAAAAAAATATGAAAAGAAAAATAGATAAATTTTACTTTTTTACCCTTTATGGTGAGTCATCACAAAACGACAAAGCTGACCTGTTAAATGGTTTTTATTGAAACTGACAAACGGTCACGTCTATTAACTGTGGTTAAGTGGCTGAGTTAACAAAGTTCGGTTAATTGGACCGAAAATGGACCTGGAAATCCATACAAATATTATACTATAAAACTCAAATTACTAATCTACCCTTTTGCCTATCGGTGAGTCTTGGACTCTGTGTTGATTCCACCCATTTTGAACTACGATTGAAAATAATACTACTTTATTGAATATATTAATTAATTAGTAATTTATTTTTAAAATAAATTTTACATTTTAATAACATAAAATTTAATTTAATTATATAGTAATTTTGAAATATTTTTTAATATTTAGAAATAATTCTAAAAAGTGATTCTTAATATTAAATAGGTCATCCATCATAAGATTTCTTTTTAGTAAAATCTAACTCAAAATTAATTTTTATATAGGATTGGCTCAATCCATATAGTTAATAACTCTAAGTCTAGCTAGAAATTTAACAAAAAATATTTAGAGATTTTTTATTTAGAGCATGTTTAGTTTACCCTTGAATATATATGAAATAAAATTTTATTTTCTTATTAATACAAAAAAAAAATCAAAATTTTATATTATTTTCAAATTTTGAATAATTTAAATTTTTATTTAAATGACTATTATTTTAAAGTATAATTTTTAAGATAATTATTTAATTATTTAAAAAAATTAAGGATTTTGAGACTCAAATATTCATTTTCATTCTAATTATATTTTCAAAACAAACTGATTAGACTTACACTTAATATTTTCAAAATTAATGTGTTGTATGAAGTGAAATGCATTTCTATGAAAATTAAGCTATCAAATAGTTTATTAACTTGATTAAGTGTAGCACCAACTAGATAAATATATGCTATAATTTTTTTATTTTTTTTGTCATTCTTTTTTTTTTTCTCCTTATTATTCTTATATTATTGCACATGGACAGATCAGAACTATTACTAAATTGAAATAGAAGTTTTCCTTCTTGAACAACCCATATGATTTGCTGATCCAAGAAAGTAATTCAATAGCAATTAGATATGGACAATATCTTCATTTCCTTTTCAATCAATTTCATTAATACTTGCTATTGAATATGCATATAAGACACCTTTATACTAAATTTAATAGGAAGAA
>CATKHJ010749185.1:0-22929 GCA_949750685.1 Vernicia montana
CACATTCTTGAACCTGCAAATTTTCATTAATCAAACAAAGTAAGTAAAGATCAATCCAAGGTAACATTAATTATTACCTGAGATTGACTTTTAGATCTTGTGCACCTAAATATGCTAGGTTGTGAATTGAATTGATTTGAATTGAATTGATTTGAACTTACTTCATGAGTCACTTGAGATTGATGTTGGTCAATTTGGTGTTCTTTTTGCTCAGTTTGCATATTCCTGGATTGCTCATTATTTCTTCTTTTCATTATTGGACACCCCTTTTTATTGTGTCCTTTGTTAAAACACACCCTGCAAGTCATTATCCTCCCATTTCTAAAGAGCTTATATCCACTTGCACCTACCTCTCCCACTTCCTTTCTCCTATTTCTAGCTTTTCTGCCAGGCTTCTTTTTAAAAGGTGGTGGTTGTGGTGGATTATTTCCTGTCTTTTTCCAAAATTTGCTAGAATTCATTGGATTCATCATTTGGGAATAGGCTTCCAAGTATTTATGTTTTGTATAATATTCATGCACATAATCCAATGGATCTTTCTCTACCTCAAGTATTGCACAAATGGCATGACAACAAGGGATCCCAGTTAATTGTCACTTCCTACAAGGACAAGTTTCATTCTTCAAATCTACAGAGTAAGTATCCCCCTTATGTGAAACTTCAAACCCTATTTCACCATTCCAAATCACTTGACATTCCCCACTCTCCACATAACTCTCATGAACTTTCTTTCTAATCCTATGAACAAAATTCCCTAACCATTTATTTGTCAAATCTCTGTTGGTATGCAACCTGGTCATAACCAATTTCCTAATGTCATCTAACATAGATATAACATTTTTAGTCCTAACTTCTATAATTTTCCCATTGAAAGCCTCAATCAAGTTATTATCCATAATATTACATTTTACCTCTGTGTTGAAATAGGCTCTGCACCAATGCCTAAGGTATGTATGCAACATATCTTCAAACCCTCTTGGAGACAATTTCTTCAGTTCA
The DNA here is from genome assembly GCA_949750685.1 of Vernicia montana. Classification (NCBI taxonomy): domain Eukaryota; kingdom Viridiplantae; phylum Streptophyta; class Magnoliopsida; order Malpighiales; family Euphorbiaceae; genus Vernicia; species Vernicia montana. The sequence continues at coordinate 1,000 of CATKHJ010749185.1, forward strand.
TTTATGTTTGCCTCAAAATCTGGCATGTTTGTTGATTTGGCACATATCCAAAATTGGTTTTGCAGTTGCTCACTCCTCTCATGCCTTTTCCTCCAATTTGCATATAGGTGCCTAGTACAACACCTATGGTCAGCATTAGGTAATTTATTACCTACTGCATCCAATAATCCCTACAACAACAAGTGTATAAGCAATTTCATACAAAATAGATAACCAATTGAAAATATAAACTAAATACTTCAGTCAATTATATATATGTATAACAAATGGAAGTTGGCAATGAAATGTTCAAGGATTATCTTTTGCTGGTCTGTAATTATAGTCCATCCATTGTCATCTACAAGAAATAAATCCTTTTGTAGATGCTCTATAAACTATTCTCATGTAGCTCTTTTCTCCTGAAATACTAAACCCCATGCTACAGGAAACATTTGATTGTTCTCATCCTTCCCAACAGCTGTCAATAACTCACCCTTTATTGCCCTTTTCAAAAAACACACATCTAATCCTATCACCCTTTTGCAACCATTAAGAAATCCCTTCTTCAAGCAATCAAATGATATATATAGCATATCAAAAATAGGGAGTTCCTCTCTTATTGGCCTCATTATCTGCATTTCAGTTGTACTCCCTCGGTTACTTCTTTTATTTCACCCAAATAATCTCACAGCATAGCAAACTCAGCCTTCAATTGCCCTTGCATATTAGTTGTTGTTGCCTTGTCCTTTGCCCTCCTTACCTTACACAAATTCATTTCAAGCCTCAAATCTTCTTTAATAAGCTCTTTCAAGTCTACCAACCTCATGGTAGCTATGCACTTATACTTGTATAAGTAATTTTTAGCTAATCAAAATGTGGTGACCCTTTTGTTCTTGAATGTAATTTGGCAAGTATGTTCCTCCATAAATGTCTTCACTAGGAATCTCTTGCTCACATTGTCATGTGAAGCAAAGATCATCCAAGGACACCCAATTTTCACACACCTTGCTCTCACTTCAGTCTTTGTATTTCTTACAAGTTTAATTGCCCTTCTCTTTTGTATCTCATATCTTGTCAATGCCTCCTTGAATTGTTTTGGACCATTTAATCTTATGCCCAAACAAAATTTTACTTTCTCAGCTCTAGGTTGAAAACCAGGGAATCTTGACTTCTTTCTGGTAGCATGATCATCTTCAGAATCTTCTGAACTCACTACACTATATGAATCATCATAGTCAAAGTAATTTGAAGCCTCACCTTCACCTAGTATGTTAGGTACGTCATAAACCCTGCTACTTCCTTCATTTCTATCACTTGCATTCTCAATAAATTTTTTATTCTTGTTAAGCTTAAACTGTCTTATACAGTTTCTAACATCTTGCAACTCTTCATCATCGTCTGATAACCACCTACAATCTACAATTTCTTCATCTGAATTCCTATTTTCATCCTCAGCATCTTCTTCATTAATTTCATCTTCATTTTCTGCATTTCTGCCACTTGATTGTGGATTTAATATACTTGGATTTCCTGTGTCATTTTGCTATGTAACTTCATTCTTTGCAACCTCAACTTCAATTGACTGACCTTCATAATCTCATAAATCCCTTGCTGAAACATCAACTTCAATTTCTGTATCAATTAATACTGCTTCTTCAATTGCAGCTACAACATCAACTTGAGTTTTTTCAATTGCAGCTTCTACCTCTTCTGCAATTCCATCTTCTGGAACTCCCAATCCTGCTAATCCTTCTTCTGCTATCTCATTCTTTGTGAATTGATTGAAAAGAACTTCATCATCATTCAATTCAGGAATTAAGCTTGCTAAACCTTCTTGTGCCTCAGAATCCCCTCCATCTTTCTCTTTAATATCACAATTGCTAATAATATCATTCTCACCTTTATCAAATATGTCCTCTTTTAGAATTGTTAATCCTTCAAATGCATCAAATTCCCCTTCATCTTTCTCACCTATATCACATCTGCTAGCCTCTAAAATTGCATTATCAGATCTGCCACTTTTTAACACACCATTAAAAAGTGGTGGGTTAACACATCATTCAATTCAGCAATTAAGCTTGCTAAACCTTCTTGTGCCTCTGAATCCCCTCCATCTTTCTCTTTAATATCACAACTGCTAATAACATCATTCTCACCTTTATCAGATCTGTCCTTTTTTAGAATTGTTAATCCTTCAAATGCATCAAATTCCCCTTCATCTTTCTCACCTATATCACATCTGCTAGCCTTTAAAACTGCATTATCAGATCTGCCACTTTTTAACACACCATTAACACACTCATTAGATGTTGCAACTACCCCTAAACTGCTAGTCAAACCCTCATTACTCACATTTAAGCTGTTGTCCATACCCTCATCTAATTCTGCATCTTCTGTTAAGTCTAATATACCCTCAACAATTCTAACTATTCCCATAAGGTCCCTCACATTTTTATTTTGTATTTTATGTTCTGTATACAACTCAACTACCCTATGTTTTTTAATCATTTTGACCATATCTTTAAATGAAAGGTCAAATAGTAACCTCAATTCTATTGCTACATTAGTCTTACCTGGTGGCCTAAAATGTATGCTTTGGACCTCTCTAACCCCATTAACCCTTTTACATAAGTAACCAGTGCAGCAAATGTTAAATGGTCCAAATCTACTTCTACTTCAATTCTAGTACCCCCAACATATACCTTATTTTCTTCCTTTGCATCACCAATAAAAATTCCTCCACAATGCAAATGCAACACATACCTGATTCACAAATAAACAAAAAAAACAGCAAGTATTAGTGAATAAAGAATAGCGAGCAACAACACACATAAGACTGACAAATTTGACCCAATAATAGCAAACAATAAGCCATAAACTCTATAAATTATAATATTTCGCTTAACCTATGAGTATTTAGATACAAATAATCGATTACTTTAGTCAATTATCACACAAAACCACACTTTTGTCGCATTTAAGAAAAAAAAAACTCCCAGAAAAAAGCCAAATGGATCAAGCATAAGAAATACCTTGTCATTTTCGAAGAGGTTATCAGAGAATCGATTCCTTTTTACCCTAAACACCAGTCAATTTCTTCAAAGAATAACAATCAGGAAAAAAAAAAAAAAAATCCCCAATTTCTTTAATTTCCTAATCCCTAATTTGAAAAACCTAAATCTCATTTATCCCGTTATGCTATTAACGTAATTTTGGGAAGGAAGGGTATATTAGTCATTTACTCCATATTTAATTTCCAAAATTACAATAATAACCGGGAATTACACTTAATTGTTATTTTTTTACAGATTGAGGCACCAAATTGAAATTTTTGAAAGTTTAAACACGCAATTGACCAATTCTGCCAAGTTGGAACCAAATATATCATTATCCCTAAATTTAAATTTAAATAATTATTAATATTTATGAAATTTATTTTAATATTTATTATAAATTATTTAAACTCACCGTGTCAATCCAAATAATTTCATACTTATAATTATAATGTTAATCCAATAAAATATAACAATATTTCTAAAAAATATAAAATATGATTATATGCTTTTTAAATTCATCCAATATAGTTATTATGAAAAGAGAAAATTAAAAATAAATAAAAGCAAAAAGAAACTAAAAAAGAAAGCAAACAAATTCTGACCCTTCACATGACTTTTAGAAATAAATAATTATTAAAAAATAATTCATTGGAAACTATTCAAGTTACCAGTTTTTTCTACATAGTCAATGGTGATTATTAATTAAAATTAGAAAAATCCATTATTTGGTTGTGATAAATGATAATTATAGTAGCAGAATCTTTATCTAAAAGGAATATTCTTGCTCTTCATAAGGATCCACGGCTAAATATCCTCTAATCCAGCATATATCATCAGCTGTTTATATATTAAGTTGACACCTTTAATTACTTTTCTGACTTGTAGTTGTAGACTGTAGAGTTGAACCCATAACTGGGAATTGTCAAAACTGAAAGATAGAAGAGGCAGAAAGATAAAAGAAGAGGAAAGAAGAGGGCTTCTATAGAGAAGTTGAGCCAATTCCATGGCTTTGAAATGTAAGTTACCAAACTATTTCTCTAATGATTTCTGGGTTCTGTTTCTTTTTCCCCCCTATTTCAGTTTATGGGTTGTTTGATGTTGGATATATGCTATTTCCTTTTTGTGCTATTTTGTTTTTCAATTGCTGGTTTCATTTGTTTTCCCCTCTATTTGCTCTGGGTTTTTGGGTTGTATTCTGGAAATAAGCAGATGATGATTTTTTAAATATTGTGAATTGGTGGTTAGTGGCATTTGTATGTACTGGATTAGGCAATTGAAGTATTTAATTTAAGGGTTTGTGCTAGTTTTTGTATGCATGCATACCCATTGCTCAATATAGTTCCTTGGTCATATTCAATCTCTTGAAGAATGATCACACCATACATAAAAATGTTATGATTAGTTTGTTCCCAATATCTCATGACAAATTGCAGATTAAAAATTCTATGATCAGATTAGGTTGTTTGTACTCTATATTATGTGGATGAACTGATTAATGAAGCATTAGATAAAACCCAAGTTTTCTTCATGTCTTTGATGATATCTTATTCTTGGACTAGCATCAGTATGATTGATAAATTGTTTGGTACTACAGCAAATGCAGGTTATATTCTGTTCATATTTCTCTCTCTCATACTCGTGTGCAATGCAAGGCCAATCTATCCCCTACCTAGTAAACTAAACCAAGGTAGTAGACAGCCTTTACAGACTTCTCGTCCGTACAATATCGCACATCGAGGATCAAATGGAGAGATTCCTGAAGAAACTGCTGCTGCATACATGGTGTGTGTATGCATATGTGACAGAATCCAAGTGTTTGCCCATTCTGTTAATATATTTCATTTTTGGATTTTCTGTATGCATATTAAGAGGAAGGGAGAACTCTGTTGTCTCAAAATTGTCATATATCTCAGAAAGCTAGTCCATTCAGTTATTAGATTTCATAAATTGGTTTCAAATTTTTTTCCTTTGTTTTCATTTTACAAGCATATGAACTCCCATATATATTTCTGATAACTATTTCTGATAACTACTGCTTCTTTCAGAGAGCCATTGAAGAAGGAGCAGATTTTATAGAAACAGATATTCTATCCTCCAAAGATGGTGTTCTTATATGCTTCCATGATGTTACCCTTGATGACACAACTGACATTGCAGAGCATAAGGAGTTTGCAAATCGTAAAAGGACCTATGAGGTTCAAGGGGTCAACACCACTGGCTTTTTCACTGGTACTGAAGCCCTTGTTGATTTTGTTTTGCTGCTGTGTACTTTAATAATCCTTAAGCACAAGACTCGGCATAAATTAACGTTGAAATTTTGTGAATCTTTCCAGTATATATCTTTCACCAGAAAAATAAAAATAAAAATCTGAAAAGTTATTTCCATTGCATGTAGTTGATTTTACTCTTCAAGAACTGAAGACCTTGCGAGTGAAGCAGAGATTTAAATTCCGGGATCAACAATATAATGGTTAGTTCAAATCAAATGCATTTACTTTGATATTTATTGCTTAAATACATTTACTTTCATATGGAAGTCAGTCATTTCCAGTAAATCAATACATTATAGTTTCTTAAAAATTGCCTAGTTGTGTTGCTGGTTTAGAAAAGAACTGCCTGCTTTTGTTGTAAGAGAAATGGTCAGAGTTCAAAAAGCTGCTTAGCAGTACTTGGCTTTGAACCGGCTATGGGATTGGGGCGTGTTATTTTATTTGAAAAAATAATGAGAGATTTAGTAAAGAGACTCAAATATTTACCATGTAATAACTAACAGGAAAAAATGACATGTAGATTTGGTCCTGTGCTGAATGATCAGTAATCTTACAACATATGTATGCTGTACATGTGCAAAATTTTACAGTATAAAAATTTTATGCTTTCTGTGATGATAAAAGAAAGCAGTGCATTTTGGAGCCAGATGTGTCAATAGATAACTGATTATAACCTGTCGTGTGTTCCTCAGGAAAATTTCCTATAATTACATTTGAAGAATACATATCAATTGCACTGGATGCACCGAGAGTTGTTGGAATATACCCAGAGATAAAAAATCCTGTATTTATCAACCAGCATGTAAGGAATTTCTTTCCACAGTATTCCCTGAAGATTATCTGCAGAAAATATTGCTTTAAGATTAGTCAGAATCACAGTGCTTTTCCTTTTGCTATATTATCATTGACCTCCCGTGGATATAAATTAAGCTGACAATGGCAGTTCGGAGGCATTCGTTTTCTGGAACCTTGATGAGATTTTCAGTCAATAATTAATAGCAATTAATATATGTTGTGTTTCTCTGTTCATTTTCTTGAGAAAACGTTGTGAGCATGTGAGAATTTTCTTTTATTTGTATGTGGGAACATTTTCATTGGGTATGTTTGGTGTGGTTTGCATTCATGTTTGATAATGTATTGATTTGTTGGAGATTCTTTTGAAAAATATTCACAAATGCTATAATGTTTGAACTGTATCAACAACAGGTAAAATGGCCTGGTGGTAAGCTATTTGAGGACAAGTTTGTTGAGACACTCAAGAAGTATGGATATAAAGGTTCTTACTTGTCAAAAGATTGGCTGAAACAACCCGTGTTTATCCAGTCCTTTGCTCCAACTTCACTTGTGTATATATCAAATATGACAGACTCACCCAAAATCTTCTTGATTGATGATGTTACCATTCCGACTCAAGACACTAATCAGGTTTGTGTTTCCTTTAATGCAGCCTCCCTACAAAAGATTTGCTCAGTTGATTTAAGTGCTATCGTACTTTTCACATTATTCAACTCAAATTTCCATGAGACAGTTTTTTGAAGTATCAAAATTTCAGATTTTTTGCTTTATTTTCAAGAGGTTATAATAGGATGAAATGATCTAAAATACTATACATCTGATAGTTAGCTAATTAGAGTGTCTACAGACACCACAAATTCTATATTTGGAAAGTAAGACTATTCTGATTTTAAAATTGCTCACTTCCCCTCTTAGAGATCCTTCCATTGCCTGATCCCTTGACTTTTCACAGTGGGGATTTACAAGACTGGACCCATCGAATTTTGGTCATTGTCTCAAATGTCCAATTAATGCAAAATTTGAAATTTCATTCTAACCCCTTTGGCTTTAGAATTTCTAATGGGAGTTGATGACATTTTCAATTTGCAGTCATATTGGGAAATCACTTCTGATGCATATCTGGACTACATTAAGGAATACGTGGTGGGCATCGGACCCTGGAAGGATACAGTGGTTCCTGTAGTAAATAATTATTTGCAAACACCTACTGATCTCGTTGCTAGAGCACATTCCCATGATCTACAGGTAAACATCTCTGTCCAGAGTTCTTTGTTTTATGGTAATAATATAGTTATTGAAAAATAAAGGTAAAGCGACAATTACAAGAATTATTTCTTCAGTAACACTTACCACATTATAGTGTTGAAATGAGTGATCTCTTTTATCTCTGCTTGGATAAAGATTCCCAGTTTTTGAAGAGAGTAAATGGTTCATACATTAGTGACTGAACAGTTTCAACACACTAAAGCAAGCCAAATATTGTTACTTGATGTAGGCCAAATGTTGATAAAACGAGTGTTCATAGGTTGGAATGCTTACTGATTCTTTAAGAAAATTAGCATAATTTTTGCTCAAACATTCTGTGTTTTTCTCTTTATAAACATTGTGAATGATACAATACTTGCATGAACCAAAAGTCATTATTTGTGAGGGAAAAACTGCTGGTCATTCATTTCATCACAAGTTCCTGAATTTTTTAACTGAACAACATTATTTGACTTACAAAATCATTGTTGTTTTGTAGTCTTAAAATCTAACTTCTTGATTGCGATGTAAATTCAGGTGCATCCATACACATATCGGAATGAGGCCTTGTTCTTACACTACCAATTTCATCAGGACCCATATGAAGAATATGATTACTGGATTAACAAGATAGGAGTTGATGGACTCTTTACAGACTTCACTGGTAGCCTCCATAATTTTCAGGAGTGGACATCATCTAAAGATGACAAAGATGATGATAGTGAATCCAAACTTTTGCATAAAATAGCATTGCTCGTCTCTTCATATAAAAATTGAAATTGATGAGATAATCAAGTTCATTATTTATCATCTTTAGCCTAAATTTATTTCTCCTAGCATCATGTTCATAAAAGGTAGTTTCAGGCTTCAGCCTATTGCACTTACTGCACAGAATAATTGATGTCTTTCGATGAGGTTATTCAATAGAAAGTGTTATATTTTGCTTGCATTGTGCATATTTCACTCTTTCATCCACTATATATATACCAAATTTAATCAGTGTAGCGACCCTTAAAAAACCACCAATTCTGGGAAACTACATCTTCATTGTCTTCTCTAACCGCTAATTTTCCTTACTAGCAGACACTAAATGAAATTACTATGATCTGTTTAGCATTGAGATTGAAACTGTTTATCTGAAAAACACCATTTTAGATGTTGAAAAAAGGCCTATTGAATAAATTTACCCCAAACTTAATGTCTTTTTGCAATTGCACCATATTTTCAAAAAATAGATAACTTTACTCCAATTTGAAAAAGTTGTTGCAATTGTACCTCAAAAATCAAAATTAAAAAAATATATATATATATTGCTTATTGAATAAATTTACTCCAAATTTTATATTTTTCTTTTGCGATTATACCTCATTTTTAAAAAATAGGTAATTTTACTTTACCTCAATTATACCCTTTTGGATGAGCCAGCAAACACTTTATTATATATTAATTAAAATCTTTGATTTGATTTGCCCTTAATTTATAACACAATATTCTTTTTATATTAATGAGAAACCTATTGAACTTGAATAAATTAAATAATACAAACGTGATTTATCTTATATCAAAATTATAAATAAAAATAGAATTATCATTCGTGTTATATATAATAATAGATACATTTTTATTTGATATTGCAAAATTTTAAGGAAATAGATGATTTTAGTAAATAGAGAGAAAAAAAAATAAAAAAATATATATTTTTTATTTAGATAAGAATAAAACATTTTTTTCAATTTTGATTTTTGGTAGAATTGTAATGAACTTTTTAAACTGGGATAAATTCGTTTATTTTTTAAAATAGGATATAATTACAAAAAAAAAAATATGTAAAGTTTGGATAGATTTATTCAATAGACTTTTATTTTTTCTAGTTTTGACTTTTGAAGTACAATTGTATCAACTTTTTTAAATTGGGATAAAATTATATATTTTCTAAAAATGAGGTACAATTACAAAAACACATAAAATTTGAGATAAATTTATTCAATAGGCCTTAAAGAAATAATTTGAGTGTTATTTAATTGCTTTGAAACCTGTATGATTACAACATAGGAAAAATTTATCTTTAAGATAAATTTTAGTGATCTCTAATCAATTCTTTCAAAATGTTTTTCTCAACTCAGAGCAATGCCAATCAAACCCCCTGTGCTCTTCAAACATTTAGCTCTACAGGACAAGCTCTAATGAAACTCGAGCTGAACCTATACTTTATATCATGTACAAGAACTTATTCAAATTTTTTGCCCTATTCCAATGATTTTGCAATTCTTCAAGCTTTGACTAACTTTTAATTAGTAATACTAATTTATATCATAATAATATGAATCAATAACAATTTATACTTAAAAGACTTGAGTGATATGTAACTATAAAGAGACTGAATGCAGTTGGCTAACGATTCAAGCTGAGCTCAAGAAACCTGGTTTAGTTTATAGCCCTAAAAGCACAAGGTCACTTTGATCTATATCAAGGAGCTTATGTGAACAAAGATCACCATAATTAACAAAGCAATTAATACTACCTGAAATCATATATTACAATCAATTGTTTGGAGAACCAACAATCTGAAAACTAGACTTGCCCTCCCTTCTGTATAGAAACAACTGGTACCTTAAGATACAAAAGATTGGAGGTATACTGACCAAGAAACATTCTAAGAACTAACAAAAACAAGACTGTCCTATTAAGAAGCTTTCATCTTTGAGATTTCTTCTAGCAAATATCGAGATTCAGCTGCAAAATCAACTGGAGCAACAGCCCTGACTGTTATTCTTTGCCTCTTCTCATTGTTGTACTCATTCTGAGAAACACTGACCCTGAAAAGATGAGGATTCCATGTTGCTTCTTTTAATTTCAGTTGGTATGAACTCCCTTCTTCCTGAAAATGTCAATGTGATGAATGGAGTTAGAAACCAATTTCTTGAATTTCTTATGTTCATCTACATTACTGTAGTTTCTACTTTAGTACTGTACCTGTGATTTCAGTGTATCAAGCTCATCAGCAGAGCAACCAATGATCTTCTCTGCTTCTTGATTGAATGTAGAAACCCAACCTTCACCACTTGCATCTGAGACTTTAACCACCATGATATACCTTGAAAACAAAACAGAAGAAAATTTGAGGAAGAGTACATGAAACATGTTAAATTTCCATTGAAATGGATATATTATAACACTTAATATTCCTCTTACCTTAAACTACATTCTGCATCATTCTTTTGGCATCCTTCACACCAATATCCACCTCCAACAGCTTCAGTCACTTTCTTATTGCAAGTCTTGCAAGCCCGGTACCACATACTCTGATCAGGCTTGATGAAGCTTATATATGCCCTGATGCTGAAAGATGCAGGCTGCAACAAACAAAATTGAATTCACTTTCTATTCATTAAATCAATCAAAATTTCAAACATTAAGCAGCCATTCATCGAATCAAATAGCAGTACTCCAATGCCAAAAATAATCTAACAAATAAGAATCAGCAATTTCAAATGTCTTCACAAAAGCGTCTCATCTTATTATGAAAGGTTAATGAAGCACATACCTTGTCACCACCCAAGGATGGATTGCTTGTAATGTGAGAGATGGAGACTCTGTCAGAGTACATAGATCTCGCCCCACTCTTGGTTGAAGGGCTTAAACCAGCGCCAACTGAGGCCATTGAAGTCTCTTTACCTTCAGAATCATACCTAACAAAAACAAAATATATTTAGATACACAAATAGCAAGTAAAATGAAAATATCTAAGCCAGCTCTTGCTCACAAAAATTTACCAGCTTCTCAGCTTCTTTGATTCAGGAGTCTCTGGATTGATGTGCACAATGCTTCTACCCAATGCAGACAAAGATACACCTGAATAAACATGTATAAGAGACCATCACAAATTAGGGTCACCTTAAAGGCCACATCTACCAGAAATACACCATGATTTAATGGTAGATTACCTTGAAAGTCTCCAACTTTAAGAGATTTGATTGCAACTACAGGCGATTTATCAGCAATGTCAAGTAACTCCTGCCCCACATTAGTTGCAAGTTCATTCCACAATGATACCACAACTGTCTTCTTCCTGTATTGCACATTTATAGCTTAATATGGCTATGGCTCAACAGCAAAGATAAACTAATTGCACGAAAGGGACAAACAAAACACTTACGTCTCATCTGCAATAGTTATGTCACGCTTTGGCACTATCTCATTGTTGATCTTCCTTCGGATGCTCATTGTAGGAGAAACACTTTGAACAATTCCAACAACATCTAAAACAAATCAAGAAAGATGTTACTAAGCAATGATGACATGTAAAAAACAGGAAGATGCACTCTGATGGATTGCTAAAGTTCTTACCAACAAGCTCATTTGTACCAACGTATGGACCCAATTGATCAATTGGGACGAAATTGAATTTTGTTTCAGGGATAAAAGTTGCTTCATCTCCGGCCTCGTCTACTTCAGAACTCTCATTTAAAGTCATTTCATAATCATTTTGCACTGTCCTAAATTGCTTGTTAGCAACTTTAAGAGTTCCTTTAGATATGTAGTAAACCTTTCCCAACTGAAACTTGTCATAGAATTTCTTTGCAGCCTCATTGAACATTGTTGCTTGTATCTGTGTACCCTGTATATAGAAATTTCAGTTATCAACATTAGCCCCATGAAACTGAAATTGCAACAATCAAATGTCTAAGCAGAAAATTTCAACTTACATCTTCATCTGTCAATTCCACATTAAAAACACAACCTTCTCCTCTTGCATTCTTATAAGTACGCATATTTCCTTTGCTTGTGACTCGGACCTTGATGGTCCAATTGCCTTGGTAAGGATTCAAGGAAACAAGAGGGTGAACTCTTCTTGTCATGGCCATTCGTGCAACAGGAGCCATACTGAAATTTGAAAATAGATAGGATATAAATGCACAGGACAGAAGTAAAAGAATGACAAAGAATGAACTCTTATCTAGAATGAATAAGAGGAGATTGTATAAATTGGTTGAAAGCAAACAAGAAAACCCACTTTCCATGTTGTTCATGTACTATTTGAGCAGCTGATTTTGCAACCATTTCTTGCTTTGGCTTCAAAAGAATGCCACTGGCTTCTTTTTTTATCTCAATTTCTTGTTTTGGCTTCAATATTATGCCTGCTTCTTCCTTTTTTACCTCATCCTTGATCTCCATTTCAAGCGCAGGAGAAACCACCTCACATTTTGTTATGATCAAATAACTGGAACAATGGGAAAGAGCCCACATCAAATTAACAAATAAATCCAAAAAATATTGGAAAGAAAACAACAGTTATCTTAAAGCTAAGCTTCATACTTCTCAGATTTACTGGGAATTTCATTGACTGTATAATCAAGAATTCGAATGAGACCCAAGTTTTGGATGTTTCCAGAGATAATCTCAGTAGACAAACGGGAATTGAAAATTGCTTTTATCTTCATCTTTCCATCATTAGCATCAAACCTGCAAACGGAAGCAACAAAGAAAACATCAAAAACGTTTTCTATGGGACATTGTCAATGACCAACAACTAAACAATTTCTGCATTACGAACATTAGCATCAGAAACCCACAATAACTCATTCAAATCGAAAACCCAATTCAAATCAAAATTAAGACAGAGATCATAGTCAATTAACAAGCCTAGATCTCTGCAAAAACCACTAAACCCGTTATCACCACAGAGTAAAATTTACTGTTGCTCAATCTCACCAATAAACAAACCCAGAATTAACAAAATCCAGCACAGAAATAATTATCAGAATGAGGAAAAACAAGCAAAAATCAGTTTCAAAAAATTAGTGAACAGAAACAAATGATTGTGTATCGATGAAAAAGACTGCAGAGTATTCAAAATTATTGGCAACCAATCAGCCAAACCCTCTAATAAGAACAAACCCAGAAATCAAATAATAACAATAGCAATAAAATCATAACGAATCCAATTAAACTTGTTTCTATCAATCAACAGTGAGATCTAACACAAACCCAGAAAACCCATATCAATGGACAGAAGCACATACCCATAAGATTTGCCTTTAGGCTCTAGATTAGTGATCTGGACAATTATCTCAGGGACATCACTGACCGAATCTGGTTTGGGATTTGAAAGCAAGGTCGCAATAGCATCTGGGCTTACCCATTTTCCCATCTCTCTCTCTCTCTCTGTTTCTGTGATTTGGGTTTATGGGTATTGTGAAGAATTGAAGGAGCGTTTGGGTGTTTGTATCGAGTGAATTTGGCGCGAGATTTAGAGTTATTTGTTTTCGCGGTAATGAAAAATGGAGGCTTTTTTTAAGTTTCTATTGGCGGAAACTTGTAATATTTGAGTTGGTTCGCGCCAATTTTTTTCAATTATTTAAATTACTGTTCTACCCTCCTTTGAATTGAACGCTTCTTCGGTCAAACACAAGATCTGATTTGTAATTAACACTTTTAAGATTTTCCTTTTAATAGATAAATAAATAAACAAGGGAGATTAATTTATTTTTAATAACATCGATATAATGGAAGTATTTTCCTTCTTTCTAATTTTTTTTCAATTTTGGTGTGAATATTTATGTTTAATCAAATCAAATTCATTAAATTTTTTTAGAATGATTGAAAAAATAATTTTCATTTAAAAATAATCACTTTACAGTTTACAATTTGAAAATATATATATCTTTTTCACTATGGTTTGAAAACTATATTTATATATATTAATTTTTATCAAGTAAATTGAGGAAAGTAGGGTAAAATTCATGGATTCAAAAAATTAATATTGACCCATTTCTAATAACTTTTTTTTTTTATTATTATTTAGCAATAAGTTGAGGGATTCGTAAATAAAGAAAAATCTTCATTTATGGTCTGACTCCGAGAATTGAATTTAAATCAATAAAGAGATGAACATATTCCCTTATCAATAACTTTATAATTAAGGTGGAAAAGAAAAGTCCATTCGATAAAAATGTTTATAATGGGCGTTTCAAATTATAGACATATTTTCATTTTAGAAGAGTAGTTTAGATAGTATTTTACTTAAATATCCTTATTTATTTAACATTGGTATTGATAAAATAATTATTTAAACTAGTTGTATTTATATTTTCAAAAATACATTAATTAATATTCACTAATATAAGAGTTGGGTACCAAGAAATTAATTTTTTTAAGTTGTGAGTTATTGCAAATGTACTTTTGGAAAGAAAAAAATTTAATTAATGATTTTAACTAAATTAACCTCTAATTTTTAATTCATGTGAAAAGTTAGTTGTGTCTATCAATTTGGGACGGAGAGAGTATTAATATTGTAACAAAAAATTTTGAATTCACTAGTAATGTAAACATTTCTAAAAGATATTATAAAAATCATGTTATGATCATTTGATTTAATGGTTTTGCGTTTTTTGATAGTGTTCGAGAATTTTTTAGATTTAATTTTAATTTTTCTGAATATTTAACTGTTGGTATTTAATCCTCTAATAGCTAACCACAATCACTGAAATAAATAATTTGGTTTTATATCTACCAACTTAAATGTTGTTTTTTTTTTTTTATAAAAAATATTAAATTAATAATTTATATATATATATATATATATAATTTGTGTTTACTCATCCTTGATCAGAAATTTTCTACTATGCTTAGTTTATTTATATGGAGGCAAAAAAAAAAAAAAAAAAAAAGGATTCTTTGTTGAATGATTATTGAGCCAAGTGATGAACTCTGCATATGTAATTTTTAGCAGAAGTGTAAATGCTATAAATGAGAAGCTGTGTTATGATCTTTACTCCAATACAGGATTGAAACTTTGGAAGTATATTAGTGTGTCTAACCCATTAATTAAGAAGATACAAGAAACTGAAAAGCTAAAAAAAAAATTATAAGAAACTAGGAAAATGAAACAGAAGAGCACATTTTTTTAACATATTTGTGTTGTTTAATGTCACAACTGCATAACTATTCTAGCATTTTGAAAGATCATTATCATGTGAACAGTACAGTATTGTTGCAGAAGGCAACAAAGATCGGATCAAGAACGAGATGAACAACAAGGTAAGCAAGCGAACCATTTACTCTGACCAGAATTTGAAGGTGGTTTAGGAGTAATCTCTGGGTTAGTGTTTTCTGCTTGTGGTTTATTCTGTGATTCTGCTGGCTCTTGGGATACTTTAGGAGTGTGCGGCAGTGATGGCGAATGCGTCCCTGTATGTGGCTTCGATGAATCGCCTTTATCCGTCAATCTACGTATAAACACAGTAAGCAATTCAATCATTCCTTGTAGATAACAAGTTAAATTGGATGTGCTGTACTAAAACTTAATTATCATTTAACATTCCAGTTAGGTTTGTCTTAAAAACACAAAGTATACAAGTATTGTATGCAGATTTCTCTTACATTGGGAATGCAAATGATTTGACACTGGCTCCACTCACATCTGACCGACGAAAACTAGCAGAACGATGTGATTTCTTAGTAATAGCATCTTCATTCTCTTTTATGACTTCCCTCATTGTTTCAGCAGCTTTCGAATCGGAAACTTTGACATCAGCATTGTGTTTGGCAGATTTGTTAATTGGTGATAGATTATTCTGGTGTTGCTTAATCGAACGGTTAATCATCGGGGAGACAGGAGCAGACACGCTGTTAATCTCACCTGCTAAACCAAGCTCTCCAGACTTGCCTAACCATGATTGGTCTCTTGTGAAGCTCATAGTCTCCATGTGAATACTGAACAAAGATTCAGTAGAAGCAACACTCCATTCCATTGGTGCTGAAGATTTATTTCTTGTAAACACGGAAGATGGAATCCTGTAGTCCGCATCCGAATCATCAGGTCTGTCCGTGCTTGATCTGTTAATGACAGGATTTCCATCTCCATTGTCCTCTGAAGCTAATTGAGTATTTTTATCATTCTGACCTGAGGAAAGTCGACTGTTATCATGGCCGGATTCTTTTTCTTTTCCAGAATTCGCAGCAGGATTTTTCTTTAAACCATCATTAGTTTCACTTTGTTTTGCTTCAGGTTCTAAAGTTCCCATTCTATCACACATCAAATTAGCTCATACTGCAACAAGAGAGAGGATAAATTTTTCAATCTATATAATGAGCAGACATGACAAGAATTCACATATCCTCTCTATACAATCCTAAAATTTCCTTTTTCTTTTTCCTTTTTTTATTTAATTTCATGAAACCTTCAAAAATCTAACAGCTGAATTGAAATTGATTATAAGCTTTTATTGTGTAGTGAGATTAGACTTGTATTTTGGTTAAAATCATTATTATTGGAATTTTTCCCCATTTGCCTCAAAAAACAAATAGAATTCTAGGGCACAAACTTATTTTTGTCTTGAGAATTGCAGAAATGGGTATTCAACCATAAACAGCAAAAGAAGAAACCCAATTATTGTCAAAAAGAGCTGGTAAAAGTTACGAAATTATTATCTTTTTATTTCTCTGTCCCTATGGATCCAATTGCAGGCTACGAGTATTTATATAAATTATTCATCTAAAAAGAATTAATGAATTCCTAAAATCCATAGGAAAGAAAATAATAAAATTCTCTCTCAAAAAAAAAAAAGACTCAAATTATAGAAAATAACAATGCAATTTTATGGAAGGAGAAAAAAAAAAGAAAAGGAAGAATGTAAGGAAATCAAGAACCAATTAATTAGCATTAACAGGAATTATTACAAAACATTAGTTACTTACAATGGAAAAGGCAAAAACCAACCCAATAAGAAGTTGCTGGATGAAGGGATCCAAAAAATTTTTTAAAAAAAAAAAAAAAAGGGAAAAAAAAAGAGGCTGAGAAATATGCAATATGCTATTATTATTATTTTCTTGATCAATGGAGGAAATGAAGAAACTGATGGCAAAAACCAAGAAAGTAGAAGGGGCACACAGAAGGTGATAGAGAAAGTGAAAAAGAGATGGAGAAAGAGAGAGAGAGAGAGAGAGTGAGTGTTGAGGAGAGACAAAGGGTGAAAGGATTTTTATGGTGAGGCATGGTTTTAGGCATTTTTGTTTCTGTTTCATTTTAGAAATAACAAACTCCATCAGCATCATCATCCCTATCCAAATCAACAAACCAGACCATAATATATAACATAAAAAAGGGAAATTTTTTGTTATCTTTAGCAGCTACCTCAAGTTTTTAAATTTTGCTTTATACTAATCACTAGGAAAAAAAAATACAGTTTTTAATATTTTAAACCAAAAACCATATAATATTTAATTTAATTTGAAACCATATTATATAAATATATATATATTTTCAAATTTCGCCACTCCAAAATATATGTTTTGTAATCTTGACTTCCTCTTATCCCCATCCAAAATTTTTGAAGTACCAAAAAATATATATATAAATAGAATAATGTAACATTAAAAGTAAATATATCACCCACATCACTGCCATAAATAGGATTCGAAGTTCAAAATTAACACTTAAAATTGCTCTAATTTTTTACCAAAAAAAAAATACTATAAATCACTCATCACTTGGATTAATCTTATTATAGGAAAAAAAAAAAAAAAAAAATCTTCAGCAATAGTTGTTTCCATGCATCATCTCAAACATGAGGCTTGAAGATATGTTAAATAATCATCCAAATGAAAATTTTAATTAAATATTTCAGGGTAATAAAAATATTACTCTGCAAAGAGAAATCTACAAAAATATTACTCTTGCAAATAGACTACCATGGCTTAGCAACCAAGCCAAGCTTCATAAAAATTTAAATAACTAAGCAAATGTATAGGAAAATGATTTTTCAAATAAGCACAACTCGGCGTGAAAAGGCACTCCTGAGCCACCATCTCAGCCAGATTCAGACAAAACCAGGTTAACTCAGCTTCACTGACGGTAGTTCTCAGGTATGTATCTTCTAATATTCCTGCATTGACACCAATCTAGAAAGCAAATATTCAAACATATGGGATTGAAACAAATGCTTTACATGATAAAATGCAGTAAAATTATCAAATTAGGTTAAGGTTAAACAAATGCAAACATTGCATTTTGCTGCAGGATTAACCTTAAATTCCACTATCTAGGATCAAATGATTAAATCATAAAAACTGACATTAATCTTTAATTTTAACTTTTTAGTATTTGCCCTAATGTTACAGATCAATCGGTAGATTGCAAATTCTACAATGAAAATAAAATCAAATAAAAACCAATACAAACATATGCCTTTAAGGTTTCAACAAAGAAGAATGCTACATGCGTGAATAGAGCACCAGAACTAACCTACTGCAAGATACCCGCATAACTAGTTCATCCAAACTTGTTCCACCTGCTGAAAAATAGAAAATGCACTTCAGAAGCCTAGCAATGTTCAAATATAAAACTAATCAAGCCAGGAAGATTAAAAGAAAAAAAAAATTGTCTTTAACTAAAGAATCATAAACAAATCCAAAACTAACCTTGCTTTGGTATGTCCTCCTGTTATGTCCATTTTGTTTGCAAAGCATGCAGTGCAAATTCTTCTCTTCAAAATTGGCACCCTGGCTTTCATTTTTTCTCAACTTTAAGCAACTTCTCCGATTATGTCCTGCCTTTTTGCATAAATTGCAATGCACTGGACTCCCTTTAGGAGACTTCTTTCTTCTCTTATCTAATATATTATGTACAGTGTTCTCCACACCAAGAACTTCAGCCTGATTAAGAACAATATCTTTAATTGGCATTCCATATATCAATTCCAAGGCTCGCTCCTTGGCTCGATGAGCCTTCAAATAAGGTATCGTGTGGCATTCCATATATCAATTCCAAGGCTCGCTCCTTGGCTCGATGAGCTTTCAAATAAGGTATCGTGATTCCATATTCTTGCTCAATATCCCTCATAATTTCCTTGGGTTTGTAATTAATATTTTCCCGAACACGATCCATGATACAACTCAAGATCCATTTCATGTTTGCTTGCCTCTGGCTAGATCGTTCTGGCCGTACACATGAATGCTCGCCTCTTAATGTCTTTATCTGAAATGTGTCCACATCTGGAAGCTTAGATGCATGTATTCGCCATGAACATCCATCTGCAGCACAAGTAGTGGTTACATGGGCTCGGTCTGATCTGATAAATGTTACCAATGCATCACGAAATGCCTGAGCATCAGGGAATTGCTGTCCAACGGCTAGAGTTTGAGTCTCCAACATTGACCAATTCAGATGTAGCTGGACTGGTTTGGCTACCCACAGAAGTCTGAAGAATATCATCCCCTATTCTGCAGTTAGGTAAAATTTTTGTAGCGATAAATCAGTTCGTACTTCATAGCATAAGCAATCACTAGCACGACAAGTCTTAAGTTCCTTCAGAATAATTTAAATCAAGTGCCAGTGACTTTAAGATTGAACCGCTCATGGTAAATAAAGGAGCACTTGCCAATGACTTTAAGGTAGAAGCTTATTAGAAAATTATATTTTTCTAAATTTAGTATAAAAATTGTAGCCCATTGGCACATTGCAAGTCCAATCAATACAGGTTAGGTAGTAATAAGATAAAGTTTCTCTTAAGGAAAAATTCAGCAATCAAATGAAAGCATTATAACAGAAAGTTAACTGCTATGGATTAAGTCATATTTATACCTAGGAAGGGAGATTAGATCATTTGCATCATCAGCAAACTGTTGGATATCAATTGGGACTGCATTTTCACTTCAAAATCATGAACCCCAAAAAAAAGTTGGAAACAGAAAGAGTCATGAGCAGATAAACATCACCATTAAACCATCAACTAAATTAAGATATTTTCAAGTTCTCTATACCCGCGTGTTGAGTTTGGACCTCCAAATACTGCTTGGGAAACAGTTGGACAAGCCATATCTCTGAAAAATGATAAAATCCAAGACAAATTCAAATTAGAATACCAAGAAAACACATAATAGCAAAAAATAAAAAGAATTTGATTTCTGGTTTCCAGGCCACAAAATATTAAAAATGAAGAATACAAAATTTACTCTCTTCTTCCAGCAAAAAGGTTCTACCTTTTTTTCCTCTCATTTTCTCAGTAAACAAACAAAGAAAAATACTCGATTCAAATATCTAATTAACCTCAATTAAGCGAAACTTCTGCTAAACATTAGAAAATGAAACTAGATATATTACAATTCTAGATATCCTCCTCCAAGCAAAAAACCAATAAGAAATCAAATGAAAACAAAAACCCTAATTTTTTATCTGCAAAAAAAAAAAAAAAAACTGCTCGTAATTCTGTCGAAGACATAAATCGGAATCCTCTTCTACGCCTCAAACTCACTCATCATCGCCTCTACATCCTCGTCAGTCTCTACGGAGACAAGCCGCGAGTCAAGGGACTCGTTTGGGAGCTGGAACTTGATCTCGATCAAACTCGGAGAGGTGCAACTGAGTTGACTCAGTTTGTTTTGAAGCTCGAAGAAAGTGATGGGGCGACTAATAAGGACGAGCCGGGTCTTGCCCCCAACGTAAGTGAGTTGGCCGCGGAGTTGGCAAGTGAACTCGCCTCCATATTTTTCATTTCATGGATAGGAGCTTCGCTTTGGGGAGTGACAAGGCGGTTGGCAAATAGGCTATACATGAGCTCAATTGGGTCGGTTTTGGGTCCGATCTCTTTGGTTCACATTGCAGAATGTAAAGTCCGATACCGTACAGTTGCAAAAGGAGGGAGGAATATGGGTCCGATCTCTGACTTTGATGCGGCACACGACGTCGTTTCTTAAATTCAAAAATCATGCTTATAGACATTTTTTTTTTTTAGGTCAAATTATATTATTATTTTTTATTTTATACATTAAAAATTATTGATTATTATTTGAGCACTGGAGTAAGAAACTTAAAATTATTAGCCAAATAAGTGATTATGAATTTTAGGATTGGTTTGGTTTCATGAAATACTACTAAATGAAATAAAAATAAAACAATTATTTTATGCTATATAATTTTTTTTAATTTTAATTTAAAAATAAGTATAAAGCAATAACTGATGTGGGTTGGGATTTCAGCCTCCCATATCGGTAGTGTAAAGTGTGTTTTATGAGGGATATAAAAATTAGCGTGTTTTTTAAAATTGTCATGATTTTGAGATGTATACGTATTCTTTCTTTATGACTAAGTAATTATTTCACATAATATAAAAATTTTAATCATAATTTTGATTGAAATTTTAAATATTTAATAATTTTTTATATATAATAATTTTTTAAAAAACTTTTGAACTATAAATTTTATAAAAAGTAAACACTAATAATTATTCTATTTAAAAAAATTATTATTTCGTAAAATCAAATAAACCCCTAAAATTTGGTTTGGTATTGTTTGCACCATAAATTTTTATGAGGAATTTACGTCATATGTCATATTTTTTATATTTTTAACATTTATAGCCTCTCAATTTTTTTTTTCATATTTAGACCTTTTTAATTACTTTTTTAACCTTTTTTTGTTTTTATTTTTATTTTTAACCTCTTAAATTTATTTTGTAATAGATCATCAATTTAATAGAATTTGTAATGGTTTTTAGTTAATTAAATAAATGTTTTATGATTTTCTTTTTAGAAAATTATTTAATTTTAATGTTTATTATTATTTTTTTAATTTTTTTGAAAAATAA
>CATKHJ010749247.1:0-22816 GCA_949750685.1 Vernicia montana
AAACACTAACATATATATATATATATATATATATATATATATATATATATATATATATATATATATATATATATATATATAACTTTTCTATGTATGAAAATCAATATAATAACTCAAAAGAAAAAATAATGGAAGAAAGAAAAGTGGGCAGAGAGAATATTTCCTGAATTCCTGGTAAAAATATGTGGAAAATGGAAAGAATAGCAGCGGCAGATAAAAAGCAGGGCTTGTGCCACCCACGCGTCCACATGTCTACTTTAAACCAAACCCTACAAGACAAAAGGATATTATAGATTTCTTCTTTTATTTTATTCCTTCTTTTAATGGACCTGTGCCACCCACACTCCCAATAGAATCTTCCGAACGTGACTCGCTTTCCCACTTCCCACTTTTTTTTTTTTTTCTTAAAAATACAATTAACATCTCTAATCAATCTTCTTCTTCTTCTTCTTCTTTTTTTAATTTTTAATTTTATTTTTTTATTATGCAATCTCTAGTTAATCTTCTTAATTACTACTATATTTGTTTAAACAAATTGCATACAACTACTATATTAATTAACAATTATATAGTATTAACAATTACCAATAAAAGTAACATTTGAAAATTGAAACCAACTTTCCTTCTTTTTGTATATGATATGACCACTATTTTCTTTCCCTTTCTTTTCTTTTTTATATATGGAATCTGCCAAAAAAGAAAACCTACTATATATATATATATATTAATTAATTATATGAAAAGATACAAAATATATTAATGATATGATACAAATATGTCAATACAACTATAATTTTAAAAAATTAATTAGCGTTTGATATATTAAAATTTTATTTAATTAATATATTAGAGTGGTTTTTAAAAATTTAAGATTTCTAGTTCGAATCAGTTTAAAGTTACATAATTATGAATCGAGTTTCAAATTGTAATTTGTGAAGAAAATTACTGATCGAATAGGCTGAATACTTAAAAATTTGATATTTTTCAAATTTATAAAGAAACATAAACATTTTAGGGTTGAGTTTTGCCTATACTAAGCAAGAATTTTTCTATAGTATGGTTGGAAATAAATTTACCCAAAAAGAAATTTACATTTTCCCCTCTCCCTATATATATGCTTCAA
Organism: Vernicia montana; assembly: GCA_949750685.1. NCBI lineage: Eukaryota > Viridiplantae > Streptophyta > Magnoliopsida > Malpighiales > Euphorbiaceae > Vernicia > Vernicia montana. The sequence continues at coordinate 1,124 of CATKHJ010749247.1, forward strand.
TCCTCATAGAAAGACACACAAAGAAAGAGAGTATCAAGTATCAATAGAAAGGGTTGTTTAGTGGTAAATAATAAATTAGTAAAATGGCAGAAAATGGATATTCTGATCCAGAGAAGCAGAAATTGCTTCTACAAGAACATGAAGAGAAACATTTCTTGTCTAGTGAGATTGTCCGTGACATTATTATTGGTGTCTCCGATGGTCTCACCGTCCCTTTTGCTCTCGCTGCTGGCTTGTCCGGAGCCAATGTCACATCAAGCATAATTCTCATCGCCGGCATTGCTGAAGTTGCGGCCGGTGCCATCTCCATGGGACTTGGAGGGTAATTAATTATTTATAAGTTTAATTTTAATTTTTAAGATGTTAATATGTTTTAATTGTTGAAATTAAACAGATACCTTGCAGCCAAAAGTGAAGCTGATCATTACATGAGAGAACTAAAACGAGAACAAGATGAGATCATCAGTGTCCCTGATATAGGTTAATTTTTTATTTTTTATTTTTGAATTTGATTTCACTATACTCGAACTCGAGATCTTTCAGCCCAACCTTCGATACCTAGTTAAGTATCAGGAAGGGGAAAAGAAAATAATAATAAAAAAAAAGTATTTCTTATCGTTTGCAGAGGCTGCTGAATGTGGAGAAATATTAGCAGAGTACGGAGTTGAGCCACACGAATATGAGCCAGTGGTGAATGCTTTAAGGAGGGACCATCAACATTGGCTTAATTTCATGATGAAGTAATTAAATCCTTAATTATATTTTCTTTTAATTTCGTTAGATGTGAGTGATTATCAATAAAAAAAATTTTCTATTCAGAATTATTGCTTACACTGTATATATTATCATCTCATACATTCAACTCACTAATGAGTGATTATTAATTAAAAATATTCACTTGGTGGGTGCAGGTTTGAACTTGGATTAGAGAAGCCAGACCCAATGAGAGCATTAAAAAGTGCGATAACAATAGCAATTTCATACATAGTGGGAGGATTAATACCCCTCTCACCATATATAGTGTTTCCAGTTGCTGGAGAAGCTGTGATGGCTTCAGTTGTTATAACCATTTTTGCATTACTAATATTTGGGTTTGTTAAGGGTTACTTTACTGGTGATAAACCCTTCAAGAGTGCTATCCAAACTGCCTTCATTGGAGCCATAGCTTCTGCTGCTGCTTATTCCCTAGCTAAGGTTTTCCGAATTTGAATAATTTCTTCTGCACCTTCTTAATCTCGGCTTTGGGTTTGTATGTCCTTTATTATCAAGTATTTGGGCACAGTAAATTATCTGATTCCCACCTTCTTATTATATCTTTAATTCCTGTGATTATATTAAATTCGCCTTTTAAATTTGTCCAAAACTGCAATTTTTTTTTATATACCATTTCATTTCAGTATAAATGAGTCAAAATTTATTAATTGAATGTTTTAATTTTATAACATTTAAATAAGTAAATATCAAAACAGATTAACAGAACTGTGCCCTAACTTTTCCCTATCTTTATTTTTTTTTTGTACAAAAAAAAATTCGAATTTTTTTTTGTTTTTAATTATTTCTGAGATGAAAGGGCAATTCATTAAAAGCAATCAGGAATCAACCAATGTCTTGGTTGGCCAAAATTTTCAACATCAGAAGGAAAATTTAATTTGGTTTAATCAGCAGCAAACCATCATATCCACACATATGAAAAAAGCACTCATAGGCTTGAATTTGAGAATAAATCTAAATTTGAATTCTCTTTTAATAACATTAAAAAAAAAAAAAAAATTCTTGACCAAGTATATTTTTTAGCATCTTGTTTTCAAGATTCACATCATTGTGAGAGTATATCTTCCAAAGAATCAATTTGGATTTTGGAGGACTCAAAAATCATGATCTAATAATTAGCAAGAGCAATGAAATTGATACATTCAACTGAAATTTGTTAGAATTTCAATTTATAGTTCTGGTATTATTAAATGATGTGAAAACATTTTTAGTTATTGAGCTACAAATAATTATTTCTAAAGCCTATATATATATATATATATATATATATAATTGGGCAAGACGCAAATGTAATTCCATTATTACATACAATATTTTATACCACTACTTTATGTTTTTTTCAATCAATTTTTATAAACAACTATAGCATAAAATAAGGGACTGGATTTATTTTCTTATTTATAGTCCATTAAAAATTCCTTCTTATAGTTATAGAAGAGGGAATGTACCTTTCAAAAAAAGGGTGGAGGCAGTGTTTTAAAAATCGGACCGGTGATCGAATCGGTCAGGTCACTGGTTTTCAGTTCGATTGGTTTGATTGGCTATTTTTTTTTCTATTTTTATTTTTTTATGCCAAAACAGCGTCGCATTGGAAAATCCGATTTTTTACCTTATCGGACAGGACCAATGGCCGGTTCTCGATTGAACAGATCCGACTGGCCGGTCCGGTCTGATTTTTAAAACACTGAGTGAAGGAATGCATGTATTTAATTATTTAAATCATAATATATCGTTATCAATTATTAATTTTGTAATTACTTGTTAACCCTAAGAACCTAGGCAAATTAATTAAGGTTAAATCTTTAGATTATTTTTATAGGGTTCTTTAATTTAGTTATGTAAACACTGGTGTCTTAGGAATTTGTGCAATAAAATAACATAACCTAAGGTATTTAGGCGTCCAGCGCCATCAATTATCAGTTAAAAATATGATATATAGGTTCTACAGAGTCGTCAATCAATGGTAAATATATATGTGACACTCTCAATCCATAGAATATTTATGCTACAGCAAGCCGTCAATTTTCAAAAAGGTAATCACAAATTCTGGAGCAGAAATCAGATTTTTTATTGAATGAGTGATAAAAATAAACATAGTGATTACATGACTATTTATAGTGGTATTATAATAATTACAACTAAAAAAAACTCAAACTAATTTCAGATTTCTTAATGTGTATAGAAAACAGAATCTGAATAGACTCACTATATACAAACAGACCCAATACTATCTCGACTCCACATGAATTTGATCTCACTTAGTCCATTAAGGAACTTGAGCCCAAGACAATTTATGGTTGACGTTATTATTAATATTCATTAAATATTTTAAATTATACTAATTATTTTCGTAATATATGTACAAAGTTGAAGAAAAAATAATGTAAATTTGGCCTTAATTTTAACCAGTATTCTAAAAATCAGATCAGAGACTCTTTACTAATAAATTGCACCCTCACTTTCTAATTGGCTGATGATTAGGCTTAACATTGTCACCATCTAAAATAGTTTCGCCGTAATATTAAAAAAAGAAAACATAAACAATGATTTTCATAAGCAATTAAGCAGATTTAACTTTAAAATGATAGTTGATAATTTGATATCATTTTGGAATATCCATAGTGGAAATCAAACATTCAAAGAAAAGCAAAAGGCCAAATGAAAAATAATTATATAACCTCTTGATGAGGACTAAAAATAACTCATATAGGAGTCATTATTTTTCCCTATATATAGGGAAGGGTAAAGATAAAAGAGGATTAGAGCCTCTCTCTCTATATATATATACTCTCAACTTATTAGACCAGCTGACTGACTTGGATGTTGGAGGCTTCCCAGGTCAGCCTTGAGAGCCCTTGATCCTATTTTTCTCTGTTCACAGATCCTACCCTTGGTTGAGCCCTCCATCAACAATATCAGGTGATTTTAGACTCATCAAATTGACATCGTCTGTATGAAACGACACATAAAAGTCGTGTCCCAACCTCCATTTTTGTTAAAAATAATATTTTCGATCACCAATGTTATTAATCCATCAGATTTGGATCACAAATCATCATAAATAAAAATAAAAAAAATAAAAAAAAAAAAAGGGTGCAAAAACAATAATGGCATATCGGGCGGAAGAGAGCGAAAGTGACTGCCAAACCCGATCCACCCATTTCTAGCGAACTCTAGCCAACACTGCCACCACTAGACGAAATCCTTGCTGTCGATGGGACATTCCCTAGAAGATCGCCGCCCGACGTTACCGGAGCAGCTCTCATGCGCCACCCGAAGCTCCGCTGATGTCGCGAGCTTCTGGCGTCATTTTCGGCCGATTTTGGCCTCCGTTCTAAGCGATCTTGGTGTCGTTGGAGCCGTCTCTTCCCCAGCTTCATTTATATACCAATTATGTCATTGATCCATCACCAAAAAAGTGGACCACCGAACCTTTACAAGCAGATTCCGACCAAACGGTAGCAAGTGAAGGGTATTTTTGGGCTCATGACATCAACGCGCTTCCAATGATATAATCATCATTCTCCAGAATCACCGCCGACGGCAACCCAAACTCTAGCAACTCCGATTTGGCTCCCTAACGTTTTCTATTACCCTGGTTCGCTCAGATTTGCATCAAAATACCACAAATTAGTCAACCGAGCTGTAAAAAGAAGCTGTTCTAGTTTGCAACACATTTTACTTAGATCTAGAAATTATTTCAAGCAGTCTCTGAGGCCGTTTGTACCATTCCAGATAAGTTCTCAATATTCTTATGCTTTAAAATTAATTTTGCACTATATTATTTATTGAAATAAAATGCAAAAGAATACCTCTAAGCAAGGCAGAATAACCAACTGAGACTAGCCCGAGAGACAAAGCTAGGTAAAGAACCTATTCAGACTAGCTCAAAAGACAGTAAGACTAGGCACAAAAAACCTATTGAGACTAGCTCAAAAGACCGACGAGGCAACCCCTACAAGAAAGGGAAAAAGCCAAACTGAGTCTAGACAAAAGTTCAAAAGGTACTAAAGACCTAACAAGTCCCGGCGAAAGTCTAAAATGTACTAAAAACCTAGCAAGTCCAGGCAAAAGTCTAAAGGCACCAAAGACCTAGTTTGGCTAGACATAAGCCCTCTAATGATGAGGCATCAGAGACCTCTATGCGAGACAAATTTCTAAAAGTCCTCAACTGATGAGACATATTTCATTAAAGATCTCTAAGCGAGACACATTATTATTATTATCCAAGTTCTGTATGTGAAACGTGATTTCTTAAGCCCTCTATCAGTGAGGCGAATTTATAAAGACCTCTATTGACGAGGTGACACAGATTTTTAAAGTCCTCAATCAGCGAGACGAATCACACGAAGACCCCTATCAGGGAGTGAGGGGCTTCTCAAACTTCAAAGTTCTCTATCAGCAAGGCAAATTATTTGAAGACCTCAATTAGCAAAGTGAATTTTCAAAGTCCTCGGTTAGCGAGACAGATTATCTAAGTCCTATATCAACGAGGCAAATTATTCGAAGACCTCTAAGCGAGGTGATTTTCTAAGTCTTTGATCAGTGAGGCAGATCATTCTAAGATCTCGATAGACGAGGCAGATTATCTAAATCCTCGGTCAGCAAGGTAGATTATCTGAAAACCTCTATCAGTGAGGTGGATTTCTAAAGTCCTTGGTCAATGAGGCATATTATCCGAAGAACTCCGTAAGTGAGGCACATGGTCTTCTAAGTCTTCGTCTGACGAGGCGCATTATTATCTAAATCCTTAGTTGACGAGGCACATCATACGAAGACATCCAAGCGAGGAGGATTTCTTAAATCCTCAATTAACGAGGTAAATTATCTAAAGCCCTCTTCCAATGAGGCAACCTTCAAATGAATCACAAGTAATGAAAGAATACATCTATTCCCTTAGCCCGCTCTTTGATGCGCTCGATCAGACTAATAAGTGGGGGGCTTCTGATGAGGACCAAAAATAATTATATAATTAAATAATAATCATTTAATTATTTAATTTTATTAATATAAATATTTATTATTTTTTATTATATATAATAACTATATAATTTGAAAATATTAAATATAATTATAAATTATTATATAATTATATAAATATTATTTACTTTTATTAATTTAAATTTTTTATTTTTAAATAATAAAATTAAAATTATATTTATTATATATATAAGGGTATTTTAATCATTTTTCATAAATTTAATAAAAAAAAAGTACAAAAATTGGATGAAAGGACTAAATAATCTGATAGAACCAAAACTGAAGGACTAATTAGTTAGCTTTTCAAAAAGTAAGGACGAATTAATTAATTAAATCAAATATTAGGAATTAAATAGTAATTTACCCTAAATATTATAATAGTTGCGTGAACTATTCAAATTTAAATTCAATTCATTAAAAATTTAACATTAAATTTAACGAATTTAAATATTTTGCGAAAATTACAATTTCATGATTTATCAAAAATTATTAAAATTTTTTGAAAAACTAAAAAATATATTAAATAAAATAATTTTTTTTCCAGATCCCATTGTATAGCACAAGTCCAATGGGTTCTGGACCAACAAAAATATATTTTATATAATCTTGGAATATTTAAAATCAATTTAGTATTGATGTGAAGACTCTAATTTTAAAATTTTAAAATTTTATTTTTTTCATTTTTACTATTTATTTTTTTTACCTGTTTTTAGAAAAAATATATATCAAAAAGTCGTTACAGAAAAAAAAATAAAATAAAAAACCTATGTAAAAAAAAGCAATATGTTGTAAATCGACTTATTAGCACAACATATCAAAAATAATAAAAAGCATTATAAAGCAATAATGTAAAGAGAAAAAAGAAAATATGTAGAAAGAAAAGGGGTTTCAAACTCTTATATTAGATTAACTCTAACTTCCCTTATATAGAGGAATAGTTAGGGTTTAGTGTATACAACATTACTGAAATAGACCTATATTATAATCTCTCTAAAGTATATACTCAATGATATTTAAATAATATCCATATACAAATAATTTATTTATAACACTCTCTCTTAGATATTACTTGTGCCATGAATATGCCTCGTTAAAAACCTTACTAGAAAACCCAGTAGGAAAAAACATAATTAAGGAAAATAGTACAATTAATGCTTTATTCTATTATTGCACAGATTGCCTCATTAAAACCTTTGGTCAAGAAAATCTTGTGGGACAAAAACTTGACTAAGGAAAAAGAGTAAAATTTTATACTGATTCGCTCCCCTTGACGATGACAATATTTTAACACGGCGCATACCAATCGATGAAACAATGTTGTTCAAATATCACATTAGGTAAAGAATTTAGTAAATAAGTCTGCTAGGTTGTCACTCGAATGAATTTGGTGGATATCTCTTCTGGAGTTTATGCATATAAAGAATTTCGATAAAATATATATGTTTAGTTCGGTCACCCTTGATATATCTACCTTTAATTTGTGCAATACAGATTGCATTCTTCTCAAACAATATAATGAGAGTATCTTTATTGAGTTACTTCATAACTATAAAAACCTTTATAAAATTGCAGAATCATCATAAGTAAACACATACCCAGTCTAAGATTTATCCTTATATAGATTAAACAAATAACCAGCATCCGCATGTATACCAATGTCAAATATGAATTATATGAAAATAAAATTCAATCAATAGTGCCTCAAAAATAACACAATAAGTTTTACACTACTCCTATGTCTCTTGGTAGGTGCAGAGCTATACCTAACTAGGAGTTTTTCTTACAAATGCATATCAGGCCTGATGCAATTTGCAAGATATATGAGTACAACTATAGCACTTAAATGTGGTACTTCAAGACTAATTAATAGCTCTTTGTTATATTTTTTAGGTCTAAAAAGGGTATTTCTTCACTTCCAGTGAGCGGATACCATTAATGTGTTTAAGGGAAATGATTTATCTATGAAAAATTGCTTAAGTACCTTTTTCACATAAGTAAACTGGTATATTAGGACTCTTTGGGATAAATGATCGATCTACAGGTCGATACAAATTTTTTTTTTTTTCTAAATTCATCTCAAACTCACTTTTCAATAGTTTGTTAGGAGTCTCATTTAGATCATCAACATATACTGCAATAATAATAGAATCACAATATAATCTTTTATGAATACATATGATCATAGTGTATTATTCACATATCATTCTTTCAATAAGGATTCAATCAAAATATTATACCACATATGTCTAGATTACTTTAATTTATACAAGGATTTATGCAATTCGATGTAATTCATGTCACATGTTTGATGTATATTCATTTTTGTTATCTTTAATCCTTCTAGAACTCTCATATAAGTATCATTTTCATAATGCGCATATCAAGCCTTTCTTTAACTGTCATACTAATAAAGTATCGGAACGTGATCATTTCATAACAGGATAATAAGTTTTCTCATAATCAATATCAGGTCTATGCGAAAAATCCTGACAATTAGCCTCGTTTTATATCTTACCACTTCATTATTCTCATTACGCTTTCGGACAAACACCCCCATTTATACCCAACTGATTTCACATTTTAGGGAGTCAGTATAACAAGTCCAAATACCATGCTTTTAAATAGTGAGTCTAGCTCGGCCCGAATTGCCTCTTTTTATGATGGTTAGTCATGTCTATACTGACATACATTTATATTCATAAGTTCTGAATCTAAATTGTTTATTGAAATAACAAGAGTTACTGTTGAGGTAAATTCATCGTCTACGATAAATAAGTTTCTATCAACTTTTTCTCTTGTATTCACAAAATTAATTGAGATCTCATAATTTTCATTCATCTGATCATCAACTCCATGAGCCATATCTGGAGGATATAATTGTTCCGTTGTCCCAGTCTATGTCTCATCATTGGTTATAGCTCTTTAACTGAGATCCTCATTTTCAAGAGGTTTATTTTCAGGAGATTTTCTTAGTGACGCTGCTTTTCTTTTTTCCGAGGATTTTTATCTTTAGTTCCAATTTATTATCCACGCTTCTGGCGTGTATTAAGCTCAATTGATTTTTTATTTTTAATAGGAACCACAATCTTTATTAGGGTATTAGCAGCTGAAATATGAGATTTTGTCACTCTTTTAGCATCTGTAAAATACATATGATAGTTGAGTTACAATTTGTTACAACTGTATTATTTTCTGAACTTCGAGTTCATTTTGACTTGTACATGGATCAAAACTGTTTAAACCAGTCTTCTTTTTAGGAAATTTTTCAACATTCTTTAGCACTAACAAGTGATTTTCTCTCCTCCTAATATAGGAAAATGTGCCTCATTAAAATAAATTTTGAGTCTCCTTTGTGGATCCATTTTGAGGTGGTGCAATTAGTATATACATGGCACAATAAAAAACTCGCAAATAAGAAATATTAGGCTCACATCCATGTACAGGTTGTAAAGGGAGAGTATATATAATATGCATAATGACATGTCATATCAAACATTCAAAGTTTTATTATTGAACTGTATGTTCAACGCAACATATTTTTCATATATATTGAGGATAAAATAATAACGAAATAATTCGTAGATTTATACTGTACAAAATAATTCATAAATTATATGCACAAAACATAATCCAAATAATAATGATAATAATAATAATAATTATAAATGCAAAATCATATCCAATTACTCCTTCAGGGAGTCTACATAAAAATTATTGATATTGAGCTGATTTGTGTCCTCTATGTGAATTATTTCTCTTTCGTAGTTCTCATTATCTACCAAAAGTACCTCACTATTGAGTTTTGACTTTTGGTTAAACTCAACAAGATGTTTCACCCACATCCATTATTCATGTGGTTATCTACAACATTCACTTTAGGGATTGTTGTTGTACTAGTGGGTTTAGCTTGATGATTTCTCATTAGCAATTCATTGTTCCTTTTTTTTTAGCCATTAGAAGGCAAGCAATAAGTTCAAAATATTTTGTAAATTTTCGCTCTCTATACTGCTGCTGCAGGAGCATGTTAAAAGCATAAAAATAATATATGTCTTCTATAACATATTATATTTTATAACTTTATCACTACACAATTTCAGTTGTGAAGTGATTCTAAATATGGTTGAATTGTATTCTAAAAAGAATAGTATTATAATTAAATCAGTCTTCCAAAAACTTATAAATAATTTATTTAGTTATTCAGAAATGTAGGATATTAGTTCTTTAATAAATTAGAATATTAGTGTATCATAAATTTCGAATACTTAGTTCTTCAAAAACTTAGAATCAATTCTTCAGGAATTTTATATTTTATTTATTTATTTAATTAGTTTTTCAAGAACTATAAATAATACTAATTTTTTAAGAACTGTATTAATTTATTTAATTTTATAGGAATACAAATTCTTCATAAACTATAGATAATACTAGTTTTTCAGGAATAAAAATTTAGAATACAAGTTTTTCAGAAACTATGTGTACTTAATTAAAATTAAATAGTATCAAATAATAATATTTTCATTAAAAAAATATAATAAAATTTTTATTATAATAATAACTATATATCATGAAAAATACTATTATACACATAAAACGAAGATATATATATATATATACACAGAAGTTGAGAAATAATAATAATAATAAAAATATTAATATTAATATGTATATAAAAGGAAAACATATATATATATAATCGTACAGAGAATAAAACGTGTTGGAACAAAAAAAAAAATTGTTCTACTCTAATAAGGTAATTGTTCTATTCTAATAAGGTTATTTTTACTCCCATTGTTTTGATATCAGTCTAGTAAAACGTGTTGAAGATGCCTATGCTATAGTAATATATATGTGCGAGCAGTGTATTTAAAATATATTTCATAAAAGCGTGAACATGTATATATACATATTGGAATACCTTTGTATGACCTACATAATAATTGAAATAATCATTAGGGAGTTTCATCATCAAATTGATTGAAATTTTGGACACATCAAATACTCATAGAGGAAAAAAAATACCTATTAGCGATCTTTCAAAGGGTAGCTTAAAAAATAATAGAACAAATTCATACTGATAACGTGTTGTAAATCGGTTTATTAGCACAACATGTCAAAAATAATAAGAAGCATTATAAAGCAATAAAATAAAGAGAAAGAAAAAAAATATTTAGAGAGAAAATGAGTTTTAAACTTTTATATTAAATTAACTCTAGTTACTCTCATATAGAGAAATAGTTAGGACTTAGTGTATATAATATTACTGAAATAATTTTATATTATAATCTCTTTAAAGTTCATATTTAAAAATATTTAAGTAACATCTATCTATCTATATATATATATATATATATATATATATATATATATATATATATATATATATATATATATAATAATAATTTATTTATAATAAAATCCTAGAGCTAAGTGCCAGATGCAAAAATGGGGGATGTAGATGTAGTATATACCTCACAGTTTGCCTTAATTAGTTGGAATCTGAGCCGCCACGCCACGCCACTACTACAATACAAAAATACCGCAGTATCACATTCACACCTCGTTTCTTGATATACAGTTAGTTTATTCAACGCTCCATTTTTATCTCGCTTCTCCGACGCCGATTAATTTTCTATCCAAAATCCTCTAACTCCTTTAATTAAATATGGCTTCTCCAACCGAAGGAAACCTAGAGCCCGAAAAGCAGAGGCTGCTCAACCAGCACAAGGAGCGCCACTTCACTGCCGGCGAAATTGTCCGTGATATCATCATTGGAGTATCCGACGGTCTCACCGTGCCTTTTGCCCTCGCTGCAGGCTTATCCGGAGCCAATGCCACATCTTCCATTGTCCTCACCGCCGGTATCGCCGAAGTAGCCGCCGGCGCAATTTCCATGGGACTTGGAGGGTATTATTAAACTTTTCGTTCTCTGACTCTTTGTTTTCACAATTTTGGTTTTCTAAAGTTAGGGTTTGTTTATGAAGGTACCTAGCGGCTAAGAGCGAAGCAGATCACTACACAAGGGAGCTGAGGAGAGAAGAAGAAGAGATCATCAGTGTTCCTGATACAGGTTCTCTCTATGTAACCATTAATTATAATTTTTGTTTTTATGCTTAATAATTTAATTATTGAAATGCAGAAGCGGCTGAGGTGGCAGAGATACTAGCACAGTATGGAATAGAGCCACATGAGTATGAGCCTGTGGTTAATGCTCTTAGAAAAAAGCCTCAAGCATGGCTTGATTTCATGATGAAGTAAGCTTTATTTTAATTAATAACCTTTGAATATCATATATATTTTTTTAATATAAAAAATTTTCCAAAAATATAATTAAGGGATTTTATTGAAAAGTAAAAAAACCATTATATATATATATATATATATATATATATAAAGAGGGATTTGATTTCGAATTTATTGTTAGATATGTATTATGTTTGACTGTACTAATTTTTTTTTTTTTTTATTGTATTGAAAATGTAAGAGGGTAAACATTATTTGATTTTAAATATTTAGGACTAGAATTTATATTAAAAATTAATTAACAAGTATTTTAAAGAATACAGCACTAGAAATCAAATGTACAACCCACCTCCACAACAAGGAGAGCATCAATATAAAAGTAATTTCACTTTGGAAAGAAGTTTTTAGAAAACAAACGACAACAAACCCAAGTGGCACAGTGGGGGATTGTAAATTGCACCTAGAACTAGTAAGATTTGTTTTTGCTTTCAAGATCACATGATGATGGTACCAACCTTTTTTTAGTTTTTAAAAGCAGCACATTTTTCTTGGATTTTTTTTTTTTTTTTTTTTTTTTTGCTTTTTCTACTAACTTATCTTGTGATCAATATAAAATGAGTCAAAATTATAAAACAAATTGATTTTCCATGGTTATATATGAGGTCAAGTGGTTCTAATGGGTGAAAAGCAATTGTGTTGTGTTTAGCAGGCATTGAATTACTTTTTAACTTTGGTTTTTGGACATATGTTCGTATTGTAATCTTTTCTAACATGACAGTGACAATTGACCGAGATGTGTTGTTTGATAATTTTTTTAGAATAATTATATTGTATTTTATATGTGTCTACGTACTGTAAATGTATTACATTTTCTGTTGTAAATATATGTCTCGTGTTTCTCGTGATAGCAGAAATAGGACATAAATAACACTTGAAATACTCTCATAAAAATTTCTTATCAACCCAAATTAAGATACCTTGTATTGTATGAATGCAGGTTTGAACTGGGATTGGAGAAGCCAGATCCAAGAAGAGCACTACAGAGTGCCCTAACTATTGCTATTGCTTACATTTTGGGTGGATTAGTACCGCTGATTCCTTACATGTTCATTCCAAGAGCTCAAGAAGCTGTGGTTGCATCAGTTTTCTTAACCCTAGTAGCACTGTTAATCTTTGGCTTTGCCAAAGGGTATTTTACTGGTAACAAACCCTTTAGGAGTGCTCTGCAAACTGCCCTTATTGGTGCCATTGCATCTGCTGCTGCATTTGGCATGGCTAAGGCTGTCCAATCATGATCCTGCCTGTAGTTTATGTAATGCAAGGATCTTAGGAGGGTTTCGGTTTGCCTTCTTTAGATTATTGCACTGGTTTTGGATTATCTACTTCGATTTACTTTCTTTAAAATTGTGGAATTTCGATTCATTTCAGCTAACAAGCATGCAGACACCTAGTCACCCATGTGCCATGTTTAAAGACATTTTTAATGAGCTTTTCATTCCATATGTGAAATTTTTGTCTTTGTTTTTCACTTCGCCAGTGCAAAGTACAAACTCTCTAAGCTAAACTTGAATTTAAATTTTAAAATTATGGTATGATCCATTCAAATTCAGGCCTAAGCTCCACCAATTATATTGGAAGATTAGCTCGATCGTGCTTTTACACCAACAGAGATTAGCCCATTGATAGGCCTATTCATGAAGATTACTTATTATTATTATTATTTTTTTTTTTTGCCAAATTGAAGATTACTCATGATTGCAATACTGAAAATAATAATAAAAGCTATGAAACTTTATCAAAGAATTGCAATAGTCAGGATTCAGGCTTCTACGGACATAATTTGGTGTTTTCCACCTTCGATAACTTGAACGATCTTTCGAAGTTCCACACAATCTTATCAAAAAGATAGTTCAACTATGGCAAACATCACTGTAATTGCTCACTCCCACTTTCAAAGTGCTAAGCATTCATAATATTCGATGATTATACTGTGTCATGCTGCGGGATGCAGCATCTATGAAGCGGAACCAGAGTTTATATGGCATACAAACCTTGTTTCACAGAGCAATAATAACTAATGATTCTTATACATGTCAACAGGAAAAAATTCATATTTTTCATGAAACAAAACAGTGTCCTGTCATACCTTCCAGCAAGCGTTCTCAAAAGATCATGCTGCCACACCAAAAATCTTTCAATGAGATAAATAAAAATAATCAGCATATATGAATTTAGGCTGAATACATATTTTTGACACTTATATTTTTACAAAAAAGTTATAAGCTGAAATTTTAAAATAATCTATTTAACCCCTCAATTTTTCAATTTTGTATGTATTTAACACACAAAAAACCCTAATCTATTAGACCGCGCGAGTTTACTCACATTCTAACTAATTAAATCACTAAGAGATTCAATTAGAAAGAAATATTATTAAAACGAGAAGAAATAAAATTTAGAATAAAAAAAAGGGAAAAAGGTGAATGGTTATTAAATTTGCCTACTAAGATATTCAATTTTTTTTTACACGTAAACACGCATTTAAATTCATAGATTTATGAATTTTGGAATGTTGAATGTATACAAAATTAGAAAGTGTGAAGTTAAATAGATCATTTTGAAAGTACCGGGTGTCACAAGACTTTTTTAATAAAGTTCAGAGATTGAATTATGCATTCAGCCTATAAAATTTAACTTACCATGAAAGATTTATCATAATCAGCAAAATAATATGCATATAGGTATTAAAATAAAAAAATAAAAAAACATCAAAGGATTTTTAATGCCCTTTTATAGGTTGCAGATAACAAGAAGAAAGAGAACCAACTTACATTGCTGTGAAAAAAATTGGCCCATGCAGGGGATAGCAAAAAATATCTATATAACAATTTTCTAGGTAGTGTTCAATCATAACCCATGTTTTTGGTTGGTTTCTGATGCCAAATGAAACATTTGCTCAGTTAGAATTTCCAAGTTCTGAGTCTTCTCTAAATGACGCCCATGACCTATTGATTTGTTCTCCAAGCTCTGAGATTTCTCTTTCTTTAATTAAAAATTGAAAATTTTCAGATCCATCCAACTGGTCAACCTGGGTTCCACACACTGCTGTCTCAGTTTTGTTTTCAGCATCAGTAGGTCCTTCACTATCTTGTTTGGTATCTTCACTATTCTGTAAGAAAGGACTGGCTAAAAGAAACTGTTCCCATGCACTATCATCTGGCAATTCTGGTAGAACAAATGGAACATGATTTTCAAAAGACAAATTGTCATCCATCAGCAATTTCATAAAATCTGGACTCAAGAAAGAATCTTTTATCCCATCAGGAAAAGGGTTAGATTCTTGTGGTTTTTCTAAAACCATAGGTGTAGGCATCTCATCCATTTGTGGTGGCTGGTACCTTACTATCATCCCATCAGAAGCTAATTGTTCTTCATCTGCACCTTGTTCTACAATGCTTCCCGGTTCAGCCATTCGCCAATTATTTTCTTTTGGGTGAAGCAGCTGAACCAGAAATCCTGGACTTTGCATGACCATGACTAAAAATGAAAGCATCTGCTGCTGATTTTTTTCCATTCCTTGAACACGATCTCTCAAGAGGAGCAACTTATTGTCCGCATTTTCCTGGTGCTGCCTAAGTTTCACTAACTCCTGCATTAGTGCATTTCTGTCAATTTTCAGATTCTCAATTTCCTTCCACAGCCCATCATTTTCAATTTTGTCACAAGGCTCAGCGGAGTTGTCCTGCTGCTGCAATGATTTTTGATTGTCTGTGCCCCGAGTATTTTTCCTTCTGCAGATATTCTTTAACAAATGTTTTTTACCTCTGACAAATCCATCATTAGAAAATTCCCAACGATCTGTATCAATTTTTCTGAAGCCCTGAAAAATGTTTAATGTTACTAAATATGGAGTACCAGAATGTTATTTCAACTCATACACACATGGCAATGAAAACATAATTAATAAAGTAGATCCACAAATGCTATTAAAAGGGAAAACCATACAGAGAATAGTAATTTTCCTTCAAAAAAATTTGAGAAGTCTTGAGAGACAACTACCAGCAAAAAGTACTATAATTCTCATATGTTCATACTTCATATGAAGACTATAAATTATATTTTGCAGTGGATTTCATGAACATGGTAAGAAGTGGCAGGACAAACCTTCAAAAGATGAGTGGATGCACTATACAATATTTTAGCAGGACAAACCCCAGATTTAGTATTTAATCTGAAAACACTGTGAAATCACATGTTAGAAGAATTTGTACGTCTAAAACAAAATCCGTATTACATCCTAAGTTATCCCAAACCTTTTCTTTTTCTTGGCATCAAGAAATTTGAATGAAAGAACTTCCCCCATCCATCCCACCCTTCTACCACTCAAGCTAGTCCCTAAAACTAAGTAAATCAAAATGAAGCCATTAAACCATAACACCTTATAAGGGGGAGGGAGTGTTGGTTGGAAAATAGTCAATATATTAATAGGTGAAATTAAAGAAGAGAATGAAATCTGAGAGGTTCAATAAGGATAATTTCAGTTCTATACTTAACAGAGAAACATATAAATGATTAACTGATAACCATCAGTCTTAATATGCTAATACAGCGCCACCAGAATGTATGAAAAGTTGTAAAAACAGGTAAATGGTTCTGCAAATTCTAGCCAAAGATGAGTTTAGCTTTCACACCTGTTTGCCTATTCCATCCTACAGGACCTAAATAACCCATTTCTCTCAAACAGGCAAAAATAAAAGAAAAAAGCACAAAGTATCACAAAACTGATAATAAAGCATTTACCAAACCAATTAAAATTTGTAGATTCACCCAATAAGCAATGTATCAAACAATAAGCAAAGGCTATAAAAATTGAGGTAACAGACTTTCTTAGCAGAAGGCACACAAAAAGCAATCGATAAGATCTTCATCGATCCAAGTACTCACAGCAGGCTTTCCTAGAAAATTGATTCCTTACAACATGGGTGTTTGGATGGTTGGACAAGGGCACCCCTAGTCCTTCCTTTCCACAATATTAATGGTAAATGCTCTATGAAGACGATCCCCAGTGCTGAAGAAGGGCCCTTGAAGAAAATTCATGAACCATGGCAATTCACTCCATGTTCTAGAATTTGTTAATAATACCAGTTATTGCAACCCATTCATAAGTTCTTAATATATTTCCACAATGTATAAAGTGAGCACCAATGCGAGTCCATCTTCCACATTGAGCTGCATTATTAAAATGCAACATGGAAGAGAAACTAATCAAGCTACCCAGAGAACATAATTCCCATTGCCAAACTGTTGGGTAATATTCCAAACCACACATTCCATATTGTTACTCCAATTAGTAAACAAATTGTAATTTATATCAAATGACAAGAAGATAACCCAGACTTTGTTCCTTGCATGTTACAAACAGAGAGTGGACAAACTCATAAAACCACAAAAAGAGATGCAATACCAATTTTCTTCCATTTAAATTTGCAAAAGTTCAATCATCATCTCCTAATTTTTACTTAACGACCCTATATTACGAGTCAATTTTGACAGACAAGGTCTTAATAAATGAAATTTAAAACACCCATTTAGAAATCAATCAAAAACCCAAAAAAATCAACACCAGAATACACAACTAGAAAGCGATGAAACAACTTAAAATCGAACAAAACAAAATCTTCGCATTAAAGCAAACAAAGAGAGGAAAGAAAAAGAAAACTCACATAGATATTAAGCTGCCTGATAAAGCTAGAAGAATTGCTGTGCTTGAAGTACTTGGGCAGCAATTGAACAGAAAATTCAGTCATATCCCATATAATGAAGCTGTCACTATTTAGGCTCCATGAAATTATCGAATTTGTTGGCTCATCATCTACCATTTCATAACATTTTTTAAGAAAAGGAGCAACTGATTGAGACCCATCATCCCCTGATTTCACCATAGGTGAATTGAAGCAAGAACCCGCAAATCAAACCAATTTTCTAAACCAGAACGGACCCAGAAACAGGTGTTTCGAAACACTTTTGTAAGTCTTCAGAGTCGAGCAAAACAGAAGCAGAGAAAAATCAAAGAGAAGGGTATAAAGGGAATTTGATGAACTGTACGGTTGGCTAGTTCATTGGCTATGGGTTTTAAACCGCGTAGACAAGTTTGGAATGTGAAACAAATATCCTTTCGGACTCTGCGGTTGGCTTTAGTGCAGCTCGTGCAGTGAGATATTTTTTTTTACGCAAATTAGTATGCAGCGTTTAATCAAATAAACGGTTTCATTTTTGAGCTGGCCGAACTAATAAATTCGTCCACGAGATTTTGATCGATTTAATTAATTAGTCCTTTCATTCAAAATTTTTAATTTTTATCGTTAAAATTAATATTTTTATACTTTTAATATAATTAATTATTTGATATATCATTGGGTCATATTATAAAAAAATAACTAAGCCCTATAATTATTTACCATCCTTTTTTCCCTCTTCTGAAATTTTTTCTCATTTACTCTTAAATTTTTTATCTAACCCAATATACAAATTAATTAACAACACCTAGTTAATTAATTAATCATTGAACTTCATCAAATATTAATTAATTAAATATGAAAAAAAAAATCTACTGGGATTTTTTAAATTTTAATTAAAAAAATTAATTAAATATAAAAAAAACTACTGGGATTTTTTTAAATTTCGATTAAAATTTTAATTAAATATAAAAAAACTTACTGAAATTTTCTTAAATTTTAATTAAAAAATTAATTAAATATGAAAAAAAAACTACTGAGATTTTCTTAAATTTTAATTAAAAAAATAATTAAATATGAAAAAAAACCTACTGGAATTTTCTTTTTTTCATATTTAATTAATTAATATTTGATGGAGTTCAATGATTAATTAATTAACTAGGTGTTGTTAATTAATTTGAATATTGGGTTAAATGGAAAATTTAAGAGTAAATGAAGGAAAATTTCATATGAAAGAAAAAATAGAGAGAAATCAGTGTAGATGGAGGGAAATTAGAAAGGTAAATAATTATACGGCTTATTTATCTTTTTATAATCTGACTTTAGGATATATCATGCAATCAATTATATTAAAAGTACAAAAATATTAATTTTTTATTATTTTTACGGCAAAAATTGAAAATTTTAGACGGAATTACCAATTAGTTAGACATATCAAAATATCATGGACGAATTTATTAGTTTGGCCAATTAGAGGAACGAAATTGTTAATTTAATCAAATTTCAGTGATTGCATAGTAATTTACCTTTTTTTTTTTTTTTTTTTTTTAAAGAACGCTTTTATAAGGTTTTCCATTATTTTTTTTTTAATGAATTACATTTCTTTAAAGGGGAAGTGAATTACATATTTGAAGTTAAAAGTTGTATATTAACAATATTATATTTCTAAAAAAAAAACAATATTATAAATTTTGAAATAAAATGCAAACATATTCTAAAAAATATCAATGCCCCAATCGAAAAGGTGAAAAATTTTAAATAGATATTAAAATTTTGTTTATTGTTATTCACTATTACTAAGGATAAATTATAAATATAATTTAATTATTTGAATTAATAGTGAAATTTTCGGATTACTTGTTTATGAGTTCAAGAAAATATATATCGATATTCTAATATTATTCCAAAAGAAAAATAAATTAGTAACTTAATGTGATATTTAGTTTGCTAGTTTAGGCTTTATTTTGGTTTTGTGACTTTTTTTTTCCTGTACATATATATTTTCTCTGTAAGCATATATATGTACAGGAAAAAAAAAAAGTAAAATTATGCGATTTTCCTTTTTCTTTGTAAGCATATATAATAATAATAATAAGAGAATTCATGCGATTTTCCTTCATACGAAAGTAAAATTCTAATAATAAATTAATTTTCATTAAAAAATTACTTTCAATATTAGTTTTTAGTCTAATAAAATATTACTTTCCATTTATTATAATAATAAAGAAATCACTTCACTAAAATGAGTATTAGTTATTAATATTTTCATTTCATGTAACAAAAATTATATTATTAGTGACTTTCTATATAAGGCTTTTATATTATTGCAAACGTTTGTGTATATATATATATATATATATTAAAGCTGAATTAAAAAATTATTTTTTTCCGTCATATGTAAATTAATTATATATCTAAAAAATAAACTAAATTTATTTCGACTCATTGAATTTTCCTAATATAAAAAAATAAATTATATAAAACTATTTTATCATTTTTTTTTTCATATTACCAACTTCAATGTACAAATAAATACATATAATGTATTTTCATTATTTTTCAATTGATTCTTATATAATAAATTGGTTCATGTATTT
This sequence comes from Vernicia montana, assembly GCA_949750685.1. Classification (NCBI taxonomy): domain Eukaryota; kingdom Viridiplantae; phylum Streptophyta; class Magnoliopsida; order Malpighiales; family Euphorbiaceae; genus Vernicia; species Vernicia montana. Next base: position 21,447 of record CATKHJ010749247.1, read on the forward strand.
TTTTTATATTAATATCTAAAATTACCAAGAATTAATATTAATATTTTATAATAATAATAAAAATTCACGTATGTTAAATTATTTTAAGAAAACATAAGTTGAATAAAAAAAGACTCAAATCATACAAAAAGGGAGCCTACAATTAGTATTATTAATAGTAAATTTATAGTCACAAGTTTTAATTAAAATTTGTAATATATTAGAATTTAAAATATATAATAAATATTTTTTAAACTTACGAAATATAAAATTTATAGAAACTGAAAAATAATTATTCATGAAAAACAAATCGATTATCAAATTTATGAGTGTTAAAAAGGATCATGACACGTTAACTCAATTCGTTAAATACGAAAAAATTTCAGGTTATGATTGAGGTTTAACATATCTATATCGGTAAATGGGTTGACCCATTTATGACACTGTTTAAAATGAATCGTGTAATGGGTTGACTCGTTCACCCACTACAACCCATTTAATTTCGCGTGTCGTGTTAACTCAACCCAATCCATTTATAACCCGCATATTTTTTAATAATATTAAAAGTTAAAATAGTCATTTATATTGCATTGGAAGAAACAAACAAAATAAAAAAAATAAAAAAAAAGATAAAAAAAACTAAAAGTAAACAAAATCTTATTTAAGTTTATTTGATAGTATTTGTTTGAATGTTTGAAAAATATATGAAATTTATAATAAATTTACAATTTTAATCATGATTTAATTTATGATCAATATTACAATTGATTTTTATAATAAATATATTACATTTTTCACGTTATAAATATCATACAGGTTAAATGGGTTGTGTCAGGTTCATAACTCGCATACGAGTCAATTAAATAAACGTGTTGTGTTCGTGTAACCCGTTTAATTTCATTGTCATGTTAAGGTGACACGATTAATAAATGAATCGTGTTCGTATTGATCCTAATCGTGTCATCTGAATAGATCAATTCGATACGAATACGATCCACCAACATGTTTTTAAGGGTATAAATGAGCTAAGCCGTTCGCGAGTGGCTCGGTGTTCGACTCGATAAACGCCCGTTCGCGTTCGGTTCGTTTTATAAACGAGTCAAGTTTGAACCTTACTTTAAGGCTCGATGAATAAACAAGCTAAACTTGAGCAATGTTAAATTCGACTCGATTAGACTCGTGAACAGCTCGATTATAAGTTCGTGAACATGCTCGCAAAAAACTCAATTAATAGACTCGTAAACAGCTTGATTATTATTATTATTATTATTATTAACTTAATAATATTGGCACTTCAAAAAATATATTTTAATACTTTTATAAAATTTTTGATAATTCAATTTGACTAAAATATATATTCTCCTAATTAAGATAATATAATATTTTCTTAT
>CATKHJ010749298.1:0-10753 GCA_949750685.1 Vernicia montana
AATTGTTTGCAAAGATCTCATCAGGTACACAGACTACACTGTTAAAATCTATAACTTTATGGAGTAAATAGATTACTTTATCCTAGGAATGAAAATTGTGTTGTATACCGGTGCCATATAAAGTACTGCCACTATAACCATTATTGCCACCATACAGTACAGTGCTGCCGAAAAATCACGGCCACGCCGATGAGCAAAGCGTTTATCCTGTATGAATTTCTCTAAAGAGAATACTTCCCAATGACCATTATCCCAGTATGTGTAGAAATAGACTTCCCGTATTCGCACAACCTTTGAATAATCTCCAGTATTTCGATCCGGATGTAGTCTCATGATTAATTCTATAGGCATGTTTACAAATTCCAGAACTTGTAGCTTTGCAAGGTGTTCAATTCCTGATGGAATCGTTGGCAAAAGCTGACAGCTCTGGACAATTAGCTTTTCAAGACAAGGCATTGCGCCTTCCTCCACTTTTATCTCTTTGAGTCTGTCTAATTTGTTTAGACTCAAAAACTTAAGCTTTTTGAACCCTTCAGCTTCAAAACACAATACTTCTCCATCATAAACCTGTATTGTATACAAAAATAATTGTTATAGCCAATAACTATGCAATATAGTGGTACAATGATACATGTGATGCACTTTTTTACTAATATTACTTTTCCCTTGCATTACTCGATAGTGTTATGTTGATATATGTGGATAGTGTTAACTGTAGAAAATTTCTACCTACACCAAATATACAATTTTATCTAATACATCGCAAAACTAATTAGTAATAAAATATTTTAGCTAATAATTTTTTTATCCATTTTTTTCTAGTAAAAACACATTGATATCTTTTTTTTTTTTTTCTTATCTCATTCGATTGGTGTATGCAATTAGTGTGTGCAAGACTTATTTGTTCTAGTGATACATGTGGCAGTATATCGAGAATGAGAAAGTAAAAAATAATGCGAAACATTAAAAGATGTATGCTACAACTAATGAGCCTTTAATATAATGTTACTGAAACCGTCTCAAGAATTGAAAAGGCTTAGATTCGAATACTGGTTGGAATCAAATTAAAAAAAAAAAAAAAAGCATGCCACATGTATCATCACTATAGCACTATTTATTTATATAATTAGTTACTCTATATAGCATTACTCACCTGTATAAATTCAACATGTACCAAATTGGGCAAACGTTGAAGAGAAAGAAGTGAATCATCACTCAAACGACTCCATTTCAGTACCAGCTTCTTCAAGCAATCAAGTGATGAAATCCACTCTGGTAGTTTCTCTAAACGTCCTGTTAGATACAGTCGTTGAAGAAATCTAGGAGGTGGAGACAGAGATTCCAAGTCAATAATTTCAGTTTCTGTCATTGAAGCCACAGACAATGCACGGAGATTTGTCAGCTTTTCAATGGAAGAGCACAAATCCTTCCCACCTTCTTTCTTTAACTTTACAATACCTAACCTTCTCAGCTGAGTCAAGGTTCCAAGTCCCTTGATGAGCTTACTATCTTGATTTACCTCTAAGTAGCAAAGCTTTTGTAGGGATTGCAGACCTCTTATCAAATTAGTTGGTAGCTTAAAGCCAATTGTATACTTGGTTTGAATCTGATCATCAACCTTGGGTTTGAAACGATAAACCAATATGTGACGAAGTTTTTGGAGCTTCAGAACTGTAACTGGCAGTTCTGTTACACCAGAATTCTTTAGATCTAAGGTTTCCAAGTACTGCAGCCTGCCAATGGAGCTCGGGATGGAATTCACCTTAGTATCTTTCAAACTTAGATACTTTAAAAGCATGAGTGTAGTAATTTGGTTTGGAAATTCCTGTAAAGGTGCTCCACCCAAATCTAACACATTAAGCATTCTTAAATGGATAAGAGAAAATTTGAATACAGGAGCTTCTTCAGGTAAAGAATCTAACCCCCAGAACATGAGTAATGAACAAAGTCGAGAAGTAAAATTACTTAGTTGGATTCTTTCCATGGAATTGTGTATAGAAAGACGACGAGCTCTTGGAGTCCACATTATACTTTCTTCTTTAACTATTGCAGTGAAATCTTGATCTGCTGCCTTTGAAATGATAATCCCGCGAAGAAAGCCTTGAATACGACATGTTTTGATTCGGCCATCATGGGTTGTCTCCACAACTCGAATCAAGCTTCTTTGTACAAGCTCATTAAGGTAGCTTTCTGCAACTTCTTCTAATGTCATTTCTAGTGATTCCCTTACAAATCCTTCTGCTATCCATAATCGAATTAATCTCATCTGCTCAACCGGGTAGCCTTCAGGAAACATGCTGAAATAGAGCAAACAAGATTTGAGATGTGAAGGCAAATAATTGTAACTGAGTGACAGTATTTTTCTCATCCTTTCAAGATTGTCATTGTTTTGTATTTCAGCACCAAGGCTACGATAAACCCTGTCCCATTCATCTTTAGAGTTGTCCCTTGTTGCTAGAACGCCACTGATTGCAACAATTGCAAGTGGAAGTCCTTCACATCTGCCAAGTATTTGTTTCGAAACGTTCTCCAAATCTTGAGGACAAGAATTGTTCTGAAACGTTTTCTTGCAAAACAAACTCCAAGAATGTTCCTGAGACAATGAACTCAAATTATACACCTTATCTAGAGAATCCATACAACAATTAATAGCAACAGCATTATTGCGAGTTGTAACCAATATTCGGCTGCCTTGATGATTGTTTGGAAATGCAAGATTAAAAGCTTCCCAAGCATCATTACTCCATATATCATCTAAAACAATAAGGTATCTTTTTCGTTGAAGGAATTCTTTTATTTCCCTCTTCAGCTCATGATTTTTCATGCTATCAATGTCTGGAGGACTTGGCTTCCTTAACACAAGGAAGAGTTGTTGAAGAATGTCTTTTAGAACATCCACTGTTTCAAAATGTTGAGTAAGAGTAATCCAAGCACAAAATTTGAAATGTTTCTTCACTCGTGCATCATCATATACTCTTTTAACCAATGTGGTTTTACCTAAACCTCCCATTCCGACTACTGAAACCACTTCGCGGTCCAATTTTCTTCCAACAAGCCACCGAACAAGCTTCCCCTTTTTTTCTTTGATGCCTATTAGATTGGCATCCTCTAGCAAAAGGGCATCCTGTTGTGCAGCCAAGAGTATTGAACCGCCATTGTTAGTTGGATTGAAGTCAGGCAAAGTGAAAAGTCTACGAGTCTCTGCAATGTCTCTTACTCTGTTCTTGATATCTCGCATGGCTGAAGCGATTTGATGACGAGCTTTTAAAAATGAAATGAAGTGACAAGTTTTATTAACACAAACACATAAGCCATGACCATGGTAATGTGCAAGATACAAATTGAAATTATCAAGAACGTCTTCCATGTCGAAAGCTACATCTCTCACTTGCTTCACCCAAACTTTGAATGAATCATCATCATTCTGCTCTTCCAATATTTCCTCTGCAACTTTTAGAAAAGCAGAGGATTGTTCTAACCCATCCATGATGAACTGAGCATCTCCCTGAACTCCGCACAATAGGTTCTTCTTTTCTGTTAAAATTGCTGAGAGCTGATTGAGTAGAAAGGTTACTACAGCATCCGCCATTGTTTATGTTTATGTAAAGTATATGGTGAGATGAGGCTAGGCGAGAAAGGCTCTTGATGATGTGAATTCTGACTTGTTTATATATATATATATATAATTTCTTGGTGGTGGAGAAGTGGAGATGGGAGAAGAGTATATAATATATATTATGCATTTTGTTTGTAAGAAGCAGTTGACTACAAACAAAATGCATAATATATATATATACTCTTTTAGAATCTCCACTTCTCCGCCACCTAGCACAAAATATAATGGTCAAAAGCATATTCTATAATTTGTCTACATGGTGCAAAATTCCATGAAACTTCCATCATCATTTTATTATTATTGACTTTTTTTTTTATTTTATTTAGCAGTAAGTGGTATTAAAAATTAGTTTTTGCGCACCGTCATATATATATATATATATTTCTTGGTGGTGGAGAAGGGGTGATTGGAGAAGAGTATAGAATATATATCATGCATTTTGTTTGTAAGAAGCAGTTGACTGCAAACAAAAAAACATAATATATATATACTCTTTTATAATCTCCACTTCTCCACCACCAAGCACAAAAAGTATTGAAATGAGAGAATTAAAGACTTTAATAGATTTAAAAAGTCAGAGATATTTAATAATAATTTTAGGGCTATAATTGAGTCGAGTCGAGTTTTATCTTATTGAGGCTCGGTTCAATATTTATTTTTTCTAGCTCGAACTTGGATCAAACTTGAAAAAAATCTCTAAATATTTTTAAAAGTCTTAATTGAATACACTCCCGTTAGTTTATTTTTTTATTTTTCTATTTGTATCATAGTTGTCAGACCCAGATTGGCCCGGCCGGTCGGACCGAAAAAACTGAGAACCAATCCCTAGGCCAGTCCGGGTAAGCTCTAAAAACCAAATTTCCAAGAACCGGGGGGAAAATTCGGCGAACCTAATCGGTTATTACAGGTCAACTGGGCTGGAAAAAATGAAAAAAAAAATGGAAATTTTTTTTTTCCAACAAAAAAATTGCAAAACCAAGTTGGCACGAGTCAGCATTCATGTACGCAGGTCACGCGCTCGTTGAACCTAGATCCGAACCTTGAATTTCCAACCCCCTGCGGGCGCAAGAGAAAACCTCCTTAGCTACTTTCTTAGCAATGAAATGAGGAGTCTTTCAATACATACCCCATTTCAACTTTATATTTTTCAATGTGAGATAACTCACTTTTCTCCCTTACTTTATTTAGCATAGAGTTTACTTTGAGTTTCAAATTATCATTCACACATTCATCATTTTGAGCACATGAATATTCAAATTCATATTTGTTATGTAAGAAAACACAAATCTAAGTAGACCTTCCACTACCGAGTAGTGAGACCCACCCAAATTTGGGTCTCAAAATGACCACTTAATGAGTTAATTTGCCATAATTTCTTTTAAGTAATTATTTCAAATTCATATTTCTTCTAAGTAATGTTCATTAATTGCTCAGGTAACGTTCGTTAATTTTAGTTATATTTATTTTTAACATATAAATAATAAATATATAATATTATTTAAAATTTCGATTCGACTTCAGTTCAATCTCGGTTCACTAGTTCTAAGACCGAGTCGAGTTTGAAAACATTGGTTTATATCATGGTTGTCAGAACCGGACCGGCCCAGTCAGTCCGACCTGGAATCGGAGTCCAGACTAATTCAGTTCTGACCTTAAACTCAGCTAAGGCCAAAACTGGCAAAAAAAAATCTGGACTAAATTAAAAAAATTGCAAACCCAAGTTGGTACAGGCCAACCTATTTCGGTCGGACATTCGTGTACGCAAGTCGAGCGCTCACACGTTGAACTTAAGGCCAACACCGTGGATTTGCACCCCGCGTGTGCGCGCGCGCGAGAGAAAGAGAGAGTATTCTTGGCTACTTTCTTAACTTTGAAATGAGCAGCCTTTGAATATATATCTCATTCTAACTTTACATTTTTCCAATGTGAGATAACTCACTTTCCTCCCTCACTTTTCTTAGTATAGAGCTTACTTTGAATTTCAAATTATCATTCACTCATTCACCATTTTGAGCACATGAATATTCAAATTCATATTTCTTGTATAAGATAATACAAATCGGAGTAGACCTCCTATTAGAAATGCAAAAATATCCCACATGGACTAGGAATGGGATGGATCTTGGGCTTATAAGGGTTTGGGTTACTCCCCTCAAATAGGTTGACCTTTTGAGATGGAATCCCAAATACTTACAAGTAGTATCAAAGCCAAACCCCGAAAAAGCCGAGTATGCAGTCAAAAATAGCATAAACGAAAGTGAAAAATTCACGAGATGAGAGGATTCATGGAAACACGATAACAATTTCGTGGTAGATGATCTTGATGGTATGGGTATGCTAGGATGAAAAAATCATGAGATGGTGAATAATCTCAATAAAGATCTCCCAAGTTACAATCTATAGTAACGCGGTAGCCTAACGCGGTGGATTTAAGAAAATGTGGAAAAAAAAAAAAGATATCCATTTAAGAGAGGGCCAAGTGACCTCGTGGGTCATGTTTGAGGGAGGGATTGTTAAAAATGCAAAAATGCCCCACATCGACTAGGGATGGGGTGGATCTTGGGCTTATAAGGGTTTGTGTTACTTCTTTCAAATGGGTTGACATTTTGAGATGGAACCCCAAATACTTACATCTCCCACACCGAGTAGTATAACCCACCCGAATTTAGATTTTAAAATGGTCACTTAATGAGTTAATTTATCATAATTTCTTCTAAGTTCTGGTCTCAAATTTATATTTCTTCTAAGTAATGTTCATTACTTGCTCTAATAACGTTTATTAATTTTAATTATATGTATATTATTTTTTTTAACATATAAATAATAAATATATGATATTATTTAAAATTTTGGTTCAATTCCGGTTAAACTTGTGACTCGTAATCTTCTGCCTTCATCGATTCTAAGACTGGGCCGGATTTGAAAACATTGATTTGTAAAGACGGAAAGTTCTTACAAAGGAAATTTTTGTTAAGTTTAAACTTTTAATCTACGATATTGACATTGGATTATTCAACCATTAGTTTCAACATAATATTGAGTTATAATACATATTGTTGCTATTATTAAATGACTTAATAATTTAAAAAATATATATATAAATTTTTTTTAAAAAATTATGATTATTTTCAAATCTTTCAAAATAAATTAATTATTTTCTCTTAATTTAAAAAAAAATATTTGCAAGTATCTATTTGATCAAAATTAAAATGAAAAAGTCATTATCATTTTTTCACCAACTCATTATCAAATTCAGCTCTATCATAACTTTATCAATCTTTTCTCAAATATAAAAAATGATGGACATAATTTTGATCAAATATATATAATTATAATTTATTTTTAAAATTAGAATAAAATAGTCTATTTGAAAAGTTTGAATACAATTATAATTTTTCTAAAATATTTGAATTTTTTTAAGTGATTAAGCCTTGCTAAATGCATATAGAAAATTTGGCTTAATTTTTCTTTTTTGATATAAAAGTTATAGAATTAAGTTTTAACATTTAACTAAAGGTTTATATAAAAAATTATTTTTATAATATAAAATGTTAGCTAAAATGTCCTTTCTAAATCTAGAATAGTAATTCTCTGTGCAATTTTTTTTTTTTTAGCAAAAAGAAATGAGAGAATCGATTATAAATTTATTATTTAAGAAAATATAAATTTATTATTAAGTTATGCTTCGTTGTGCCTTGTACAAAATGATTGAAATTATTACTACAAAGTACAAATTGAATTGAATTTAGTGATAGTCATCAAATCCAATAGTAATTTTTCATTATAGCTAGGTTAAACTAAACTAAGTGCCATATATTATATTATATTATTTTTTTATCTTGTAAAATTATACTTAATTATATATTATACTGTATTATACATTAGAGATATTCCAACAACTTCTTCAAGGCTTTCTGGTGCTTGATGAAGAAACAACGACACCTCATCCTTGTTAAGTGATTAAACACTCCCAATAAAGTACCTGTCAAGGGATAATATATTTGTGCGAAATCTCATATTAATTAAATGTAAATATTTTGTGACATTAATATGGAAATGAATTCTCTATTCCTAACAAGGTAGTTTTTAGGATTCACTCTCCTATAATAAAGGGTAGATTCAGAAAAAAATTATTAATGGAGCAATTAATTTTTAAATTTATGTGCAACTATACATACACATGTATAGAAATAATATCATATTTATATGTATAAATATACATATATAAAATTTAGAATAAAAACATAATATTAATTACAATTTTCTCTTCGCGTTTTCATATGTTTAAACTTTTGTACAATTTTTTTATTATCAACACTATCAAACACGTCTTTCTCTATATAAGTAATCATATAATCATTCAACATTTTCTATACGATTATGTCTTTTTCAATAGAGTTTTTTTTTTAATATTTTTTTGACTTTATTTCTAATATAAAAAGTTGTTTAAAATTACAAGAATAATCTTAAAATTATGTGAAAGGTAAAATATTTGTAAGTTATAATTTTTTTTTTTTTGGGATCAAATTTATAAGTTATAATTTAGTTGGAGTAAAGAGGCAAAATTCAGTAAGGCAAAAGAGCAAAATTTAGTGATAGTGAGACACATTTATAAATATGTATATTTTAGAGAAAAAATTATAAAACTTAGTGGTAGCAGTTGCCTCACTCCTCCTTGAATAGATCCGCCTATGCATACATTTATATCAATTACCAAAGTATGTATACCACCAAAAAGGAATGTTAGCAACAATTTTTAAACAATTTCATTTTGACAATATTATATACTTATATCACTATTCTTTAATTGGTATATATTTAATAGATAATTCATTCACCAAATAAAACAAATTATTAAATATCATTTTTTACTTTTTTTTCTTTTGCATGAAGTAAAATGGTATCACAAATCAGAATTTCACCCACTATAGTAAATTTATTTTTTTTTAACTTAATTAAAGACAAACCATCCATATTAGAACTAAGAAATTTGTTAGTGTGAAAAGAAGAAAAAGAAGAAGCTTCTCATGTTAAAGTCATTAATTTCACCTAGCTACCAGCTAATTGTGGATTTCAGGAACCATCTCCATGTGCACAGCCAACAACTTCATTTTCCTCCTTCAATCAAGGCTCCATTAATGTACACTTTCCTCTATAAATACCATTGTAACAAATCTTGTAATTACACAATTCATTAATACAATTTATCAGTTCATCATGTAATCTAACATGGTATCAGAGTCTAAGAGCTCATTACAGCTCATTCTCCTTAGAAAATCCAGAAAATCCAATTTTCTTTTGTGTAAATATGTCTCCTCAAATCTGCCCTCCATCACCTTTACATGCATACGTTAAAATTTTTTTTCTGACTATATAATCTGAAATCCCCCTTCATCATAAGCATTCTACAACAAACCGGAGCTTCACCGGACGTCCAACGCGCTCTCACGCACCACTTGAAGTTCTGCGACTGGTCTTCACACGTTTCACGCACTGGCTGGAGGTTGAAGACGATCTAGTCAGCCTCCACGTCAGCACACGTCAACCATTCAGCTTCTGACACGTGTCACATGTCAGCGCCACATGTAATCCTACCACACCATCATAGTCAGCCACGTCATCCAATTCGATTTCGCCATGTGTCACAAGTCAGTGCAACGTGTCATATGCCACACCACCCAGTCATCGCCACGTCATCCATTCAGAATTCGCCACATGTCACTTATCGGAGCCAGATGACCCAGTGAACTTCTGCCACGTGTCATACGTGGGACCCACTTCCATTAACACCAAATGTTCTGACCAATCATGTTCAGCCATTATCCGACACGTGGCCTAGTAATATCCTACCATGTGTCAAACGTGGGCCAGTCACTGCCACGTCATCATCCAAACCCGAATATGACCCGACTCGATCCGCGCACCAATCCATCAGCTCGAATCGAATCCGTTCTGATCGAACCGGTTCAGTTTGTTTTAACCAACCGGTTCAGTAATTTTTATACTGATTTTTAACAAACTCAGACCGGTTCCCAAGATTTTTAGACCTTTTGAGTTCAATTTTGTAGTCATTTTTGCAAAATTTTGTCTCTATATGAATTTTCTTGACTCTATCTCAATTTTCAGTGTTTTTCTGACAACCGGTTCAACCCTTTTCTGACCGGTTCTGAATGAATCTTTACTGGTTCCCAAGATTTTTAGACCTTCTAAAATCAATTTTGCAGTTTGTTTTTCAAAATTCTGTCACTTTCTATATTTTCCATCTCTGCATCAATTTTTTGTGTTTTTTTAACCAGTCGGTTCAACCCTTTTCCGATTGGTTCTGAACGAACCATTACTGGTTCCTGAAATTTTGGACCATATAAATCTATTTTTAGTCTCTATTTTATCATTTTGTAACTCAATCTTCTGTTTTAGGCCTTTTGAATCCATATCTTCCCTTCTGAATCCATTTCTAGTATCTGTTTTACCAGTTTTTGAATTTATATCATCTTTTGGGCCTCTGAATTAATTTTTTGGCCTTCTAAAGCCATTTATGACATCTGTTTCAAAGCTAGATCTCTTGTCTTCACGTGTTTCACCACGTATTCTGTCTGTATTCTGTCATTAAGATGGCTCCTCCTGTTGTTACGTGTCCAAATTCGATCTCTGTTACCAGATTCTGATTCTATTTATTTTCAAATTTATTTTTTAGTTCTACTACGTTTATCAGTTTATGTCTTATTTCATGTTTTCAGTCTGTTTAACTAGTTTTTAATATGTATTCTGTTTTCTGTTTCAATCCGTTTTTCAAATCTATTGAGCAATCTCAAGTTGGCATCTACGATACTACCTTGAGTTTGAGGGAGAGTGTTAGTGTAAAAAAAATAAGAATAAGAAGTTTCACATGTTAAGGTCAACAATCTCACCTAGCTTCTAGCTAATTGTGAACTTCAGAAACCATCTCAATGTACACAGCCAACAACTTCATTTTCCTCATTCAATCAAGACTCCATTAATGTACTTTTTCCTCTATAAATACCATTGTAATAAATCTTGTAATTACACAATTTATTAATTCATCATGTAATCTAACAAAATTTATAAATAAATAAAAAATTATTGATAATTTAATCCAAGAGTTGACTTAATAACTAA
>CATKHJ010749304.1:0-14528 GCA_949750685.1 Vernicia montana
AAAAAAAAAAAAAAAAAATTTGCCATCCGATATATTTTACACAGGGTACTATATGTGAAAGGAGCTGTAGTTTTAGGCCATAATCAGCAATATTGACAGCAAGTTTCGGCAATAATAGTGGACTATAAGCATTTTAAATTAAAAAAGATTGAATTTTTTTTTTAGTGTTAAATGCAGGTACTTTGCTCAGACACCCTATGATGAGAAATGGATGACATGATAGCTTAAAGAAAGCATACAAAAATAAAAGCTCCAGCGTAGAAATGTAACAAAATAAAAATGACAAAAAAAATTAGGTAGAGAGTATAATTTCCTCTATTTTATATGGGGATAGTAATTTTAAATTTATATAATTTTAAATTAATTTTTATTATTTTAAAAATAAAAATTGTAAATTATTATTTAAAATATAAAAATTAAAAATCTATTATTTTTATAAATAAAAAAAAATATCAATTGACTCAAAAATAAAAAATGACACAAAGGAAGAAAGTTTTTCCCTGTCGTTCACAGCCGAATAGTCGAGGAAACTCTTCCCAATTATTTAAAACGATAAGTCGTTTTTACTAGTTCGAGATAAAATAACCAAGGTCGTTTATCTATATCCTGTCGCTGACTCTCTCAGTCACGTGCTCTTCCCACGTGCAATCTCCATCTTCTTTACCTTCCATCCTCGTTCAACGTTCAATGTCAAACCCAAAAAAAGACATGAAAATCGATCGGAATTCTCTGAGCAAACCTCTTGAATTGATGGACACCTGAAATAACAACAAAATCTCAAAACAATTTTTCTTAAAAAAAAAAAATAAGTAATCCAAAATTCATTTCTAATTTACAAATGAAAATTTTCGTTTATCTCCTCATTTTCTCCTCTTTCTTTCACTCCTCCATTTCTAGAGGCGGAGAACGGACCACTTTCTCTTCAGGTACATCTCTATACACATCAATGCATTATTTATTTTGGCTTAATAATAATGAAAAATTATATATTATCTTTTCACTAAAAATTGTTAAATGATCTCAAAATTTTTATTTAGGTATTAACAATGGCAGTAGTTTTTTGAGTTCTGCGAGACGGTTTCTAGTTGAGGATAACCAACCTAAGATAAGGTACTGATCCATTTGCGAGGATATATATATATATATATATATATATATATATATATATATATATATATATATATATATTTGTTTTTTAGATGAATGATATGGAAATTTTTTGTGTCCCAGTGATGAGAAGGTCCGTGGATATTTGAGTAATTCTGATCTTGAAAAGGCTGTGAAGGAATTTGGGAAAAGATGCAATAATATTTCTAGGATATATAGGTGATTTTACTAATAAACAGGAATTAGTTATGCATTAATGGTTTTTTGTTTTTTTTATTTTTTTTATGGTGATTATTCTGACTTGTGTTCTTTGTTTCTCTCTTTGAGGGATTCTTGGAATGGGTAATCAGTATTGGAAAGAGTGTGAATGGAGTTCCACTGGTAATGGTTTCACTGAAGTTAGTTCTACTTCTTCTTCTTCTTTACTTAATTCTCTTATTTCATGTCTTTTTTACTTGTAATTTTATGCTTTTATGTTGTTTGTTTCTAATTATTTTGTATTCATGTTTTTGCCTATAGTGGGTTATTGAGATCTCAGACAAGCCTGGTGAGGAGGAGCCTGAACCTGCTTTCAAGGTGAATTATAGACCAAGTACACTTATACACAAACGAGCTGCTTTTTTTCCCCCTTATTTTTGTTATTTTGATTTTTTGCAATTTGAACTTTAATTGTTTAATATTAGACTGTTTACTTGAACTTAAAACATCATGCATTTTGAGATAAAATTCTTTCTTCTTTGTTCAAAATCCCCCCTAAACTTCCTCTTTTTTAGCCAGGTTAGTAGGTCAGGTTGACTAAATAGTTTATGATGCAATATTTTGGCAAGAAAAAAAAAAAAACTAAATAGGGAACAAAATTTGTTTGATTGAGGTTTTGCTGAAACAAATTATAAATTATTGCTAAACTGTTCATTAGCTTTGCATTCTAAATGCTGATTATTGTATCATTGCTAGATTCACTACCAAGGACCTTGGATTAATACCAGTTCAAAAATGGATTTGTTTTTAGGGACAACTGTATAGGGGAATCCTTGAACTATGAATGACTTTAATTGAGTTCTCAAACTTTTCTTTTCTTCCAATTGACTCCTAATTTAATTATGTTAAGCTACTTAATCCAATTATGACTTACTTAATGTGAGATAAAAAGTTCAGATACTCAATTATGAGAAATAAATGTTGAATCCTTCAATTAGAAAATTGTTAAAAATTCAAGGATTCTGTCTGTTGTTATCTCTATCTCTCATTAATTTTTTTAAGGACTAATTTGTAATTAGATCAGGATTTTATTATTTTGAATATAGAGAATGGAGCTTCTTTTGTTTGGAAGTGCATCCCCTTTGGGATTCTTTGGTTGTAAATGCATTTTTTATTAAAAAATATTGTTCATCATGAGCAACTTGGTGTCTTATTGCTTTATTTGCAGTTTATTGGAAATGTGCATGGAGATGAACCTGTAGGTCGTGAACTTTTGATACGTCTTGCTAATTGGATTTGCGATAACTATCTGAAGGATCCCTTGGTATTTTCCTATTCATTTTGCTTTATTTGAAGGCATTTACTTTGCTATGTTGCCAATCACTTGTGTGCCTTTTCCGTAACTATTTGTTTTACATTTCTAATTACATCATTTTGGTTCTTTGGTTTTCACTTTTCAGTAATTTTTTCCTCCATTGTTGGATATTTGGTTACTTAATGATGCTTTTTTTTTTTTTTTTTTTTTAATTCTTGTATTTTCTATGGTTGAACTAGAACTGTTGCAATTGCTATCTTCATTTTCAGTTTCTGCTTCACACTTGGACTCTTTCCAGATCTTTTTGTCTTCTTGCTAAAGTAATGCATTTTTCTTCTGCCAAATGAATCCAACTTTAGTACTATTAAAAGGGCCTGGTTAGGAATTACATGTATTTATCCATTTGTTTGTCTATCTGTATTTACATTTATTTTTGCTAATATCCCCTTTTGCTGCTTCAGAAGATTAAGAAAAAAAGAGAGCTTTTTTTCCCCCTCCCTTCTTTTAGTTTGATAGCCTTGTTTCACAAACATTCATTTTTAAGATTATATTTTCACCCAATTGTTTAGTGAATAAAATCCATTTAATGCAGGTGTTTTATGCTTGGCCATTTATCTGAACACTGATTAATAACTTCTAGATCTGATATATTTAACTACAATGAGTGAATTACTTGAAATCTTCATCTGTACCTTTACAGGCAAGATTGATAGTGGAAAATGTTCACCTTCATATTCTTCCATCAATGAATCCTGATGGGTTTTCATTGAGGAGGCGTGGTAATGCAAACAATATCGATCTCAATCGAAATTTTCCAGACCAGGTATCTCTGTCGTCGTTAGTTTTTCTTTAATTTTATTTGTCATTGAATCCAAATGAAACCCTAAAATTGCAAGTAATTAGACTATTTTATGATGAGGAATCAAATTCAACATTTAGGAGTTAGGACCTATTTGAGCTTGCATTATATTATTCTTAATGCAGGTTACAACATTGTACTGACATCATAAAACTGCGGGTTAATTAAGAATTGTAGTATTTCCAAATCATCTTATAATTCTAGAACACTTCTGATTTGGGATTTATGATTTTTTTTCCCTAGCGAAAAATTAACTTCTTCTGTATATTTGCATGAAAGTTCTTTGCTTGTATTTTGTCTTTAGGTCAAGATTGAAATATATAATTTGTATCAAGATAGATTGTTATGCTTTTAAAGCCTTTAGATAGATTTGTATCTTATCTAGTTCAAGTATTTAGAGCTTGGGTTTAAATATTCTAGTCAAGTTTAAGATTATAAAATCCACATTTCATGCAATGGGATGTTGTAATGAATTTCTTTGGGTGGTACGTTGAATGAACTTGTGGAAAGATTTCATTTCTAGGCTTGATTGATTGTGCTATTATTCCTTTCTTGAAGTTTGATGGTAAATCGCTATTGACCAACACAAAAATTGCCAGTTCTTTCCTATAAATGAAGACATAAATGCACTCCAACCTGAAACAAGAGCAATTATGAATTGGTTGAGAGAGATACATTTCACAGCATCTGCCAGTTTGCATGGGGTAAGATTTGATCTCCTTCTCTCATGCTATCCACCGTAAAAGCATAGATGCACCATAGCTATCTTATATCAAATGCATGGTTTTCTTTTTATATTGCATGTTGATTTTACAAAATAAATTAGTTAGTAGTGAATCAGAAACTCATCTTTTCTCTCTCTCTTTTTTGGACAATTTGGGATAGACCTTTTTTTTAAGGAAAAGTGGGTTTATTCCAAATTGGAAGATTCGTTGAACTTGAAATTTTCAGGTTTTGATAGGAAGGGACTTTGAAGCTATACATTATAGGGTCGTATTATATTTTAGTGATGGTGCATTTGGCTGGAAGGAATACTACAATTTTTAGGGATCAAGCTTTGCCTATGCAGTTGGCATGATATTTTTTTTGGGCACTTGTTATGGGTTTTTCTAATGGGTTCAAATGACTTACATCCAACTAGATTGGAGAGCTGTCTACTGTGTTCACTTCTTTTCTTTTGCTTCCTAAAATTGTCTAGAGGAAGTTATATCATCCTCCTATTTATATTAATTTCTTCCATTTTTCTATCAGGAAATTCTCCTTTTATATAAAAAATGAATAAATTAGTTACATCACACAAAGAAGGATACTTGTATGTGAAATAGCAACAAATTTGCTTATTTCTGTGCAAGGCATCCTTCGAAGTTGGCCATCAACATCTTGAATATAACATGATGAAATGCTATTCTGCTCGACTAAAATAAAAATATAATTGTATTTTTTTCTTGATGTTTATCTGCTTGCTCATGTCTATGTTTCTGGTTTGATTCATATAGCTTTTACCAGCTGAATTATAAATGGGCTTTAATATTCTCTAATAGCTAATTAAGAAATATAGTGTTGCAGATTTCATTTTGCATAATGGAAACTTCTTACTCGTGCCTATTTCTCTCCACAGGGTGCACTTGTTGCAAATTATCCATGGGATGGCACAGAGGATAAAAGGTAATTATCTGCCTTCATGATATGTCTTCAAAGCCATAGAAAGGAAATTTAATCACGATGGAAAATAAAGAGATTTCCTTGGGTCCCTTTGTTATGTCTTATCCTATTATGTACTTACAGTTATGGTCTAATTCCGTTGGGGAACATTATTAGACTTACACCACAGAGAACATCCTTAGTCAATATTCCTCAAACCTATTTTCATATTTTTGTTCTATGTTTTTGTCATTTGTCTGTTGAACGCTCATCTATTGCTTGGCATATTGGTCCATGTCCCATATTTATAGCATAATGTTATTTCCATGATGTGGCTTTCAAGCATTTCTTTCTTTTGATGGTATCCTTGTGGCCATATTTCAGGATTATTTACATTTATTGTGGCTTAGATGTTAGATGTTACATAATTTCTATTAGATACCACTCTATGGTTTTGGCTCTTTGATGCTCTTACTACAGTTTACAGTAACACTATGCATGGATGGAGTTTGAAATGAAGGGGAAGGGAGGGAAATGAAAGGGAAATTGGAAACTATTTTGTTTGGCTTTAATTTTTTTATAATAAGGGGAAGGAAAGGGAAGGGAGGGAAATAATTCAACTCTGTTCCTCTTATATGAGTTGAAATTGTTTACACCCCAAATTGGGGTGTAAAAAAATTCAACTCTTGAAGAGAGTTTATTTATTTTTGATAATTTAATGATATTCCAAAAAAATCCTTATATGTATTTCACTTTGGCTATTTGACTAACAAATATATTCATTGTTGCAAGCTATACTGCCTATTCCCAAAGCAGGTTTTGATTTCTTAATCAACATATTCATTGTACCCATATTTCTCACCTCTCAAGTTTATTCATTATATATTTTTTTCTAATATTAAAATTTTAATTGAATTATAAATAAACTTAGCTTCTCTTTTTTAGAAAATTTAATTCTATTCAAATTAATAGTGATCTCAAACTTTTACTATTCAAGAATTTTTTTAAAGAAAATATAATATGATTGATAGATTTTTATTCATATTGAAAACTCACATGTTCTTTTTTTTATTTATTTTATACACTTTTGTCTTTTTACAATTATAATTCCCATCCCTTCCAAATAAAATAACACTATTTCCTCTGCCTTCCCCTTATTAATCAAATTTTAAATTGCCAAACAAAATAAGTTGAAATTTTCTCCCTCCCCTCCCTTTAAAATAACTTCCCCTCTCCTCCCCGCCTTGTTGCCATGCATAGTGTAAAAGAACATTATGGCTCCTGAATCCAAGTTCTCACTTCTAAGGCATTGCTGCGATGGTGTTAGATAATCCATTGCTGTCATCTCTTTGAAGCTATTATATTATTTGCTGAATTACATCAGAATAATTTTAATTTGTCTTGCTGAGGACTTCTTTTCTCTTATTTTTTATGCACTTAGCTTGTCTGAAGTTGTGAAATAATTTCAGGAAAACTTACTATGGATGTCCTGATGATGATACATTCCGGTTCATGGCAAGTATATATAGCCGTTCTCACCATAACATGTCTTTAAGCACAGAATTTCCTGGAGGGATTACAAATGGAGCATATTGGTATGGCAGTTCTGAACTATTTATTATTTAGATTATGATGTGAGAATTGTACTGATGTGAAGATTGTTTTAGGCTGCTAAATATGCACTCCTTTAAGGACTGTTATCTCTATTTTTCTTTTCTTCTCCTATTTGTTATTTGGGCATTATCTAAATAAAAGTTGGCTGCAGGTACCCAATATATGGTGGAATGCAAGATTGGAACTATATACATGCTGGCTGCTTTGAATTGACCTTGGAGATTAGTGATGACAAATGGCCTAGTGCTGATGAGGTTTGAATTCTGACTGAGCTGTAGTTTTCTTAATTATCAGTACATTCCCCGATTCCCTTCTTCCCCGCTTTGCCCCCTTCTATATTCTAAATATCCAATTAATTAATTTCTTGCTGCATTTTTGTGCAGCTTCCTATACTTTGGGAGTACAACAAAATGAGTTTACTGAACCTTGTAGCCAGCCTTGTGAAGGTAAGATATAGTTGGGTATTTATTATTTATTTATATTCTTCAGTATGATCATATGATGTTCTGCTTTTGATGCTATTTGAGGGATTCCTTTAGAAGATTATTTAGTGGGATTGGGAACCCTTGTAGTAATAGACATTCTGCTTTTGGTTCCATATATCTAGAGTTCTAGACGCACACATCTTAGGAGGAATATCCTTGTAATCATCCTATCTTTTCTTTTTCTTTGTAAAAGAGGTATTCTTTAGAAGATTCACAGTAATGAATTTCTCAGGCATGACATGCCAAATATTCTGTTATGTTGATTTTTATGTAGTGTCAGATAATTTATGTATACAACTTATTTTCTTAAAAGACAGGAGTACATGGAAGGATATTTTCATCTGATAGAGGTAGGCCACTACCAGGCTCTATCACGATCAAGGGAATAAATTACACGGTATGTTCACATCCATGTAATTCTTGTTTCTGTCACTTGTCCTAAAGTCTCTTAAAAAGTAGCAGTTGTTGCTTCAACTGAGTCGAATGGTGGAAAAAGATTCATATAGTTGACCTTAACTAAATTGAAATTAAAGCTTATTTGAGTTGTCCCTGAAGTTGTTTTAAGTGTTTATATGTATTTCTACTGTAAGCCATTAGGATCATGTATTATGATTCTAGCCTTGTCATCTCTCTCTCTCTCTTCCTGTCAGTGGTGATGTTGGGCTGTACATCTCTATCTGTAGACAAGGCTTAAATGCTAATTTCAAATTTCATGCAGTGCCTGTAGGCTTTCTGACAAATATAGAACTACTTGTACTTGGTGAATTGTGGGGCTTGATCAAAGTGTTGACCAAGGCCTGCCAATAATGAGGGCTGGGCTTGGGATTTACGATTCCTGGCTTGTCTGACAAGTAAAATGTATATTATATAAATATTTGGTCAGAGAAATGGTCCTGAACCTGCAAATTGAACATCTCTGCTAATTGTATTCAACATTATAATGGATTATTCTATTTATCTCAGGGATTGTTTGACAGCCATATTCATATGTCTTGATGTATGTTATTATTAGTCAATTTACTACTCTGTGAACATGGGTGGAATATTGAATTCAAAATTCCATATATAATTTTTGAAACCTGAAAGCAGTCCTCAAGGAAATGTATTTGGAATGGTGTGCTTTGATGTAATGCTTTGTTCCTAACATGTTCCATAGCATATCCTTAACTGTGATTGACAGGTTAAAGCTGGCAGAGGGCTTGCTGATTACCATCGCTTGCTTACCCCCACACAGAGATATGAAGGTATTTGATGTCATGCACTGATCATCACTTTAAAGTTCTTTTCATGGTTGAATTTCAGTCATTCAAGCAAAACAAAAAATTTATTGGAAGTATTTAAAATGGATCTTGAAAGTTGTCAAAATTTCAGTCATTCAAGAGACAAGTGCAGAGCCAATGAGAAGGCTTTCATGGCACTAACAGAACTAAAAGACACATAAATAGTAAAAAAAAAAAAAAAAAAAAAAAAGAGTAATTGGAACCTAGAGGTGAGCCAACTTTCTGGTAAAAATTTTAAAACCTTTTAAAATATATGCCATGCTCCCCAAGCTCATTTTTCACCAGTTGTGCTTTCAAGTCTAGTTTTGCCTCATCTACATAAACTGACTAGTTCTGTTTCCCAGATTAATTCTAATTTCTATGTGACAAATGTCTGTAGTTGTGGCCTCTATGCCTGGGTACAAATCAAAGTCCACATGCATCTCGTTTGGTGAAGCGGCCATGACTGTTGACTTTATTCTCGATCCAGAAGTCACACCTGTGGAGAATCTAAGAAGTATTTATGACTGCAGCTGTGGTGGTAAAGCAGGGCTAGAAACTTTTTTGGGGTTTCATTTTGAGTTTTATACTATATTGATCATCATCTTAGTATTCCTCAGCTTACTATTAATGAGAATGAAATTCAACAATTTAAACCGTAGACAGTTACTGAAAAGGTCAAGTCAGGTATGAGGCACTCACTGTAACTTATACAACGTAATTGTTGTATATTTCATATAAAAATATACTCCTTTTTGTCATTTATCATCATTTATAAAGCTTCTGCTAATTTGTTTTGGGGCAAATATTCACATGCCAGACATGCTATTTAGTTTATTAATTATTTCTTTCAATGAAACTTTTATAGTGCAAGCATAGATACAACATTTATATGTAGTGTGTAATTCTGACTAAAGGTTACTAGAATGATTTTAACCACTTTGTTCTGAAAATGGACAACCTGCTATATTTGAAGAGTTCTAAGTTGTGCTACGAAGCCAAGAAGAAAAAGAAGCGGAGCTGCACTCCTAGAACTTAGTATCTCAAGACTCAGATTAAGTTATTGGGAAACTTTAACAGTTGGATTTATTTTTACTTGAGAATATGCTATCTGTAGCAGTTAACTATTAGCGAAACTTCATGTTCTGTGATGTATATTTGTAGTGTTTTGATATTATGATTCTCATGGGTGAAACTGCTACTTGAATGAGGTAAAACTATCATTCTTCGTAATGCCAGTGCTTACGAAGTGGTTTTTGGTGTTGGTAGAAATCATATTGTAATTGAATGTGCATTTTTTTTTTTCCTTCTGATATCTGTAAAGAAAAACAGATTATACAGGCGGTTAAATACCCTATTAATTGCAGATATCCATATGTTATTAAACTTTCTGAAGAAACTCCATTTTCCTTATCAACAATAGAGTATGATATTAAACAGGTAATACCATGCCACCAATACTACCTACAATATAGAGAAGGTCAATAGACATGACCTCTTAAAATGAAACAGATATGCAAGCAAATGCAGGTCAATAGACATGACCTTTTACAATTATTGATCACATTCTTCGCATACTCTTAGGACCATCTTCCTCCTCAGAGACTAAATCTTTTAGCTTCTGAATCAATAAATCAAAATCATCTTGTCTTCTGATGAGGCTGAGCCGCACGTAACGATCATCAGCCCAAAACAATCTACCTGGACGACCATCGATATTGCTTGCTTGAAGGACTGCAGAACAGTTTTTGTCTTCTTTTCGCTCACATTTCAACCATGCATAAGCTGAAATAAATTTATTGCAGTTATATGATTGTAATACTAGCAATTGAATTTGAATTTTCTTAAATTGCCAGAATTTTATCAATGTTATTCATAAGTAGTATTTGCAATCTCTATCATAACTATGAGTTTGTTACCTGGTGAAGCATCCCTGACTTTCTGGAAATAGGTACAATATTGGGGTGCTATTGTTTGGATAGAGAAACGTTTCGACAATGATATTGTCTTTCTCAATCTCTCCCAACGTTTCCTCATCGTTTCATGTCCAAATTCAAATATATCATTTCCTCCTTCAAGGACTGATTGCAGGAGCTTTAGAGCTCTTAATTGAGTGTCATGAGAAACGTCCATAGTATTTAATATCAAGTAAGTCACCATTCTCTGATAGATGGCTTCATCCTTTATTATTGCCCACCTGTACAAGCCGAGTGAAAAACAATTGAAATAATTAATAGACATTTCAGTTTTTAGCATGTACAAAGTATCAGATATATATATATATTTTTGACACCTATGTTCCTATCGTATTAGTATTGTGTCCTATATAAGTGTAAATGCCTCGTATATTATAAGGATTGTTTAATGCATAAGAGACTAAGCAGTTTTGTGTTTACCCAAATCTAGAGCCAGCATGACCAGTAAGCTTAGAAAGTGAAAAAAGCATCACATCTTCATCTGCTGGAGCTGGAATTGGTGTGAAATGAGGCCAATAATAAGCATGATCATGAATTGATTTGACATTTTGGCCATGAAGAACTGCCTTGTTCAGCTGCCCATCAGGGTTGTTGGGTGAAGTTACAAACTCAATCATATTTGTACTAGCATCTGAATTGTTTTTCCACAAGGATGCATCCCCTTGGAACTTGAAATCCACTGATCTGAAAAAGTTTGTCTGTTGTTGATAAACCTGTAAGGATTCAATGGGTTAATTTTTATATCAATTGCATGATTTGCTCGTGGTTGAGTCACAGGTTTTGATTTATGAAGAAAATTACGAATTGGACAGAAAAGAATTTTAGCAACTAACCGGATAAAAGGGGATAGAAGCAACAACACTAGCAGGAGAAGAGGAATTATTATGAGGGGAAAAGGCATGAACAGCAGCATTAAGGAGCTGAGTAGAGCCAACACCAAACATAATAAATCTTGATTGAGTTATTGCATTTCCAACAACGGCATGAAGCTTGCGAATGGTCCTTTCAAGCTCTTGTAAGATCATAGAATAATTACTATATGAGTAGCTCATCCTATGCCATCCTGCTACTACTATTGCACTCTTCCCTGCATTCTTCACCCAATACGGCTCCAAAAATAATGGATCCCCACTGCATGATTATACGATAAGTCATTAAAAAATTAATTATAAAAAATGAAAATACATTAAAAATAACAAATAAATATCTCAAATATCTTAATTAAATTACAATGTAATTAATAAGATCTCATTTATGCTATATTTGAACAATTAAGATTGTATACCAAAAATAGATGCACGAGTATATATATATATATATATATAATAGGTTGAAGAAGATTTTCTATTTGTTTTACAAATAACTTCTCGAAAATATTTGATAAAAATAATTCTTGTTTTCTCTCGGATGATTTCAAACTCAACACTATCGTTTTATTTGTGCCGATTTAAACTATATAAAATAAAGCATAGTTCCAAAGAGATTTCACCAGAAAACAATTGAAAAACTTTCAGCTACAAATAATTTCAAACTAACCACAAAAGAAAAAACAGAAGCATCTGTGATTAATGGGAATATTGCAATGAATTTTTTTTTTTTTATTTTAGTAAAAAATATATATCATATGATTATTTTGGTAACACTTTTTATCAATTTGATAACTTCCTACAAAGTCAATGATGATAATATTTCTTTCAAAATAAAAAATACAAAGTTCATTTTTCTTTTTTTTTAAAAAATCAAAGATTAGAAATCTCAATATTATAAAAGTTTGCTCTATTTATAGTTTTGAGATCTCAAATTCTTTGATACAAGCAAAACAAGGACATCTTTTACATTTAAAGCAAGATCTCTCTTTACAAAAAATTCAAAATTAGTTAAAAACAATTTGATAAAAGAAAAAAAATTTATTTTCAAAAAAAAAATTAAAAATGAAATTTGTTCTAATTTACCAAATACCTTTTAAAAAAGAAAACAACATACAATTATGTACCATATGAGACAAATTTTGATGAAAGATAAACCCCTACAAGAGTTAGGCTTATCCAAATGAATGCTGAACTACAACATACCATAACATAAATCCAAGATTTAGAATCCAAATATCTAATTTTAAAATTTAGGTCACTTTGGTCTCGTGTAGTTTTCTTCTATGTTAATAAAAATTCAGAAATAAAAAGAAGAATACATAGAGTTGTGATTAACTACAAACCCTTAAACAAAGTCTTAAAATGGATTAGATACCCTATTCTAAACAAAAAGGTTTTTTTTACAAAAATTACATATTGCTTTTGTATTTTCAAAATTTGATATGAAATCATGATTTTGGTAAAGATAGGTACAAAACAATATTTATAGTCCCTTTTGAATAATATGAATAGAATGTTTTGTCATTTGATTTAAAAAATGCACAATCCAAATTCCAAAAGATTATGAATGATATTTTTTGTCCTTATTTAAAGTTTTGCATTATTTACATAGATGATGTCTGAGTGTTTTCTAATTCAATTGAACAACACTTCAAACATTTGAAAACATTTTTCTATGTTATAAAACAGAATGATTTAGTTGTTTTAAAGTAAAAAATCTCTTTTTCAAACTCGTATTAAATTTCTTGGCCATTATTTAATTCAATGAACTATAACACCTATTGAGAGATCCTTAGATCCTGTTTAATTGAGGAAAATTATTTAAGTTTTCTATAAAATTTATTAAATGAAAATAAAAAATAAAATTTTGTGTTTAATTTGACTGTTTTACAAAATTTTCATTAGAAAAATATTTTCACAATTTTCATTATTTTAAAAAAAAACTAGAAATAAAATTTAAGATATTTTCTAAGTAAAAATACCATCATCTAAACATCATCACTACCACCACCACCTCCGCCACCACAACCATCATCACGACCACCACTTCCACCACCACCTTTACCTTCACCATCACCATCACCACCACCACCACCTCACCTTCAATACCATCATCATCATTATTGTTAAATGAACAAATTCTTTATATTTTGAAATTGAAAATACTTTTTAAATTATAGCAAATAAATGTGTTTTTCAATTATTTTTAAAAATGAAAACATAAAAAATTTTCTGTAACTAAACATGCTCTTAACATCTGCAAACAAATTTCCAAATAAAATTTTGAAAAAAATCCAAATACAAAGAATTTTAAGAAGGCTAAATTATGTTTTAGACTTTTATCCCAACAAATTAAAAAGTTTATATTATTTTTCTATCGGACAGAAATGCATATGAAAGATTAATTGATATAAAAAAAATTTAAGAAAAAAAGGCATTAATACATAAAATTACAAAAGATAAAAAATATTAGAGAAAATTAATCAGTATTTTAATATATATATATATATATATATATATATATATTTCTTTCAAGTTCAATAGCAAGAAAATTTTAATACGTACCTCTCAGCATTGACAGGGCAATCAGGGAAGAATTGGGAGCAATCACGACCTCCATAGCAAGAATTGCACTCACAAATTGGTAGTTGTTTTCCATGATCAGAAAGAATCTGTTGGCCATCCAAGAAAGCTCTTCCATGCCCTGAGCAAGAAATGGCTGCCACTGCTTCTGCTTCTTCTGCTGCTTTTCTTGTCCAACTCAAATTATTACCCACATACCATAATTTCGATATAAATAGCAGATTTATAATTATAGATGTTAATAACAACACCTTCAACTTATAATTATTAGTTGAATTTTGTATCTTATAATTAGAAGACATATTTTAAAATTGTCTTGCCGGAGTGGAGTTGTATTCATGAGGAAGACAACAATAATTATAAATACTGCTGGCCACATATTCAGAATATATATATATTTTTTTTTGCCAAACATATTTAAAATATTCTCTTTTGGACTTTTTTTTTTAAAAAAAATACATTGAGATTCCAATATGATGTCATTAACTATTTGAAGTGGTGTTTTTAAAAGAAGAAAAAGACATGATATTTTATTTTATTTATTTATTCATAAAGTAATTTTACCTTGTCAAGGCACCAATTTTTAATATTTAGAGAAATATTTAAATTATTGTCTTTTTTT